>JASDDO010000018.1:159206825-159496153 GCA_030015575.1 Agapanthus africanus
TTGGGAAGTTTACGATCTAGTATACAGTGATTTGTATACAAGTTAGTATTACTGAACTCGATTAGTACTTAATTATGCATTGATTTTGTTTTGTGCATGAGACATGCACCATGTCATATTTGCTAATACATGTTACACTTTTTAATTTGTTTGGAAAACCTTGCTTCATGTCTTTTATTTCTTTGGTTTTTGTTTTGATTTAAATTAAAAGAAAAGAAAAAGAAAAGAGAAAAGAAATGAAAGGAAAAGAAAAATGAGAGAGAGAAAAAGAGAGTTCTAGAATTCTCCAAGCATCTTTGACCATGGCACCTTATACTTTCTTTTATATGTGTATGGTTTAGTGTTTTTGCTTTTAAAATAAAAAGAAAAGAAAAGAGTTTGGAGTGATATTTGTAGAGAAAGAGAGAGAGAGAGCTCTAGAAATTTCTTGAGCTTTGACCTTGGCCCATTTCTTAACCTCATCTTCATCTTTCTTCTTCTTTTTCCTCACTCTCACATGGCTGCCCTCTCACTCCGCTCTCCTCTACTTCTTCATAACACCTTCAAAACTACATCAAAACCTTGCATTCACTTCACAAAAATTTGCACAAGCTCTCTAGAAGCATAATGGACCAAGAAAAATTTGATTTTGAGCTCTAGGGGATTCTACGGTTTGCCAAATGAGGTAATCCTTTCACCAATTATGTAGTATTTGATTTTCTTTAGACTCTAAATTAGTTTAGAATCTAATAAGTGTAGTTTTGTGAGCTTTGAAAATTCTTAGATGTGGATTAGGGATTCTTGAGTTGTGAGGATGCAATTGAGGTGTAATTGGTGACCTTAAACCCCTTTAGGGTTTAGAAACCAAATCAAACAGAGCCTAGACCGTACAACTGAACTAGACGTTTCGATATCAGTTTTGTGTGCAATTGGTGCCTACAGGAAATCTGGAGTGAACCGAGAACTTTTTAGGAAAATCAAACAACCTTAGAGACCTAGTTAAATAAATAGGAGACCACCATGAGAAGACGAACCCATTCCAAGCCTACAGGGCCGATGAGCTCGGATTTTGGCCCATTATGGCTGGCCAACCAGTGAGGAATCGTGTTAAAATTGGTTCTACAGCTCATATACACATTACACATCACCCCAGTACTGTTTGTTTAACTTAATTTCACCTAAAATAAAATCTGCAATAAGTTTTGTAAGTTGTTTTTTTGTGGATTCATGGGTTTTCATGACTTGGTTTTGGTATTTGATTTCGGATTTGGTCGTCGAAAGTTTGTACGTCGAAGACGAAGGTTATTTGGATGTTTTGATTTCATAGGCTATAGGTTCTAACCTATAGGCAACTCGCGTGTCGGTTTTTTTTTAATCGGATTTTAATGCGATACGTTATGTTATGATATATAGGTACCTCCGCGTGAACTTCGGGACGACAAGCAAGAGCACGGCAGCATCAACTTCGGCATGCACGGACCAAAGTGAGTAGATGTATATCAACGAGGGAAGTTGGGTGGATGGCGTATAGCACCCCCGCAAACGTAGAGTAAGGTTATTACGTATTATTATATTGAGTCGGACATGATCTTGGATTCTTGGCGAGTAGGGTACTATTGAAGACCTTAAGTAGGATTAGATTGATTTAGAAAGACTTAACCAGAGGATGATTATCTTGGAGGCGGATTCATAGGTTTCATGTAGACACACACACGCGCACACACATACACTTGACTTGGTGTATATGTGTGTGTGTGTGTGTCTGTACACACACACACACACACACAACATATACACTGGAGATGAGGATGTTATATGATACTTGGAGATGAGTCGATATGTTCGGGCATGATGCCGTGAGAATTTGATATGTGACCGAGTTATGGTAATATAGCGGATCGTTGTACGATAAGGAAATATATTGTCACGACCCGAAAGTACGGAACGTGACTGGCACTTAGATTACGAGACGTCTAAAGGCGTAACTTAACCTAAGTCAGCCAAAGCCCAGAAAAATCTAAACCAAAATCAAAAGAGTGAAGGAAAACTTTTTAGGAAAACAACTTTAAAATCAATTAAGTTGTATTAACCCCATTTTAAAAACATCAAAAATTTTCCGAAAATTTCGGCATAGTCTCCTTTGTAAATACTAGCCCCCAATAATGGGTACAACAAGATATATAACCTTTAACGAATAAATGGCATCCCCAAGCGGGAGCTAGCTCTTCGCCCAAGGTGGATCACAACCACACGCAATATATATGCAATATCAAGCTAATAATCATAAAGAAATGCAAAATAAGAAAAACACAACGTCGACTCAAGTGAGCTCGACCCCAGAGAAACCACATATACACAATTCTCTCAGTCTCAATACTAGGTCGCATATACAAATAATAAGTGGTAGATGGAGAATATTTGATACAATGATAGTACAAAAAGAGATAAAGTGTCCTCGCAACCCATCTACGAGCAATGTCATGAGTCTGAGCAAAAGAAGCCAATGATAAGATAAGCCCGCCGCTACAAGGCTGACGGGTCCGACCTGCAAGACACTGTGGCATAACGGGGGTGAGTTGCCAGCTCGTGAGTAAAATATAAAATCTAGTAAGGCTATCGTAAGAATGCATGCAAATGCGACACAACATGTATGTCTAAATGTGATGTAATGGCACTAGTATGTATGCACATGTATGCAAGATCAATACGAAATCTTTAAGTGTTTAAAATACTACAAGCTCTGTATTCTTAACTTAGAAAAAGAATATCTGTGCAATTGCTAAAGTACCATCAATGAAATCATATGAAAACTGTATCAAGCATCGACACCAAATATGGAAATATATCTTTCTCAATGTCTCACTATATCAATGTCTCAATACATCGGGCTCCGTCGGTCCGGATCGGCCCATATCATCAAATCTCACAACAACGGTCGGTATCCTCCAGATATCCGTTGCGCCAGACATCACCGGTAGGTAGTCTTCCCCTGCCAGGCTTATCGTCTACAACTCGATCTTCTTGCCCCGGGGTACCATACCGGGCCCACCATATACCCGAGGCGGTTCATCCACTCCTCGAATCGGGTCTCGAAATCCAACAGAAAATATGAAAACTCATGGTGGACGACACATACATCACGAGAAAACCGCAACTTTATTTTAAATTGATGATAATAAATTTTTGTTAAATTCTTGCGGTTTTCCTCAAAATCCAGAAATCTCATCCATACTGAAATCCTCAAGAAAATCATAATACCCAACATGTTGTATATGAAATATTTATGATATCAAAGGTATGCAATTGATTTGTGACTAAAAATCTATATAAGCATTATGATGATGTAAGCTATATACATGCTATGCAATTCGATGTATCATGTATGAAGCAAGTGGTGATACTAAACCAAGCAGGTTCTAAAGTGCTCGTGACATGTCAATTACCATGGCGTGTGTGTTCACATGAATAGTGCACATGCAACATGAGCCAATGGTAATGGTGTAAGTGTCCTAAGGGTGATATCACACATAGGTATATAGATGTCCATGCAATGCCTACAGACGAATAACAACACGGGTATGAATATGAATGAGATGGTTAACTAACTAACTATGCTTATAATTTGCAAGTAATAAAGTAATCCTAACTATGGGGCGCCTCGCGCCATCCAGGCAATTTCCCCATAGATGTATACATCTACTCACCTGGACGCCTCGCTAATCTGATCCAACTACCGTTTTGCCTTTACGCGCCGCGTCCGATGTTTCCGCAACCGATCCTAAAATTGCATAACACACGACATAAGATTAAATATCATGGAACGACACAAGTCTCAATATGAAAAGATCAACGCCCACAAGTTAGGCACAACGTGCACTCGATGCGCGGAAAAAACACGAAAATCGCTAAATCCTTAACTAAAATCGTCGTTTCGGGACAACCGTCAAAACTAAAACCCGACTAAACCAAATTCCGCATTTGCACACCCTAAAATTCTTAGGAGATGCCAATAATATCGTCACGATATCGCAATTAAATCACTTCCTAATTTTAAGAAAAACCTAGTAAGCATTCATATACAAATATCGATGCAAACCTCGCGAATTAACGATTTAGCGTTCACAAACTAGCACAAACGTCCGATCTAACCCACTAGATGGCCACAACACTAACTTTAACCCACGTACCATATTTCAAACCCTAATTACAACACCAACCCTTTTCTAGAATTTCATTAAAAAAGGAATTATAACTAAAATAACACTTTAAAATCTAAATTAGCATATTTAAACTACCAATTTAACAACTAGATTAAAATTATACCTCCCAAGTGTTGATCGCTTTGCACTAAGCCTCCAAAGTTGCCTCTTTTCTCTATATTTCAAACAAATTAGGGTTTGAGAAGAGGTAGAATTAGGTTTAGGTTTGAATTAGTGAAGAAAATTGTATATTTTTGTGGATTTTTGTTGATTTTTTGAAGGAATTTTGAAGCAAGAAAATGGGAAAAGAGGAGGGTTTTCTGCAGGTGAGCTCGGCCTGGGGGTAGAAGAGGGGAGAATGAGGGAATTGTGTAGAAAACTCTACACAAAAAGAATCTTTAAAGGTCAATTAATGCATATCATATCAAATTTTACAAAAAAAAACCCATTTTAAATTCATTTTGGATTTAATTTTCAAACCCTAGAACTAAAATCTTGAAAAGTCTTGATAGAATTTTTGTTACACTAAATTTTAGTTTATAATGGTTTCTAAGTGTGTAATTTACCCATTTAAATTTGTATTTATCACTAATTTAATGTATTTTTAAAAGCTTAAAATAATATTAAAAATAATTAATTAAGGAATTTTTTTTAAATAACTAGAAATTTTTAAGTGGCAATTTAGTGACCAAATTCTAGCAATATCTTATCTAAATTTTGTAGGATTAGGCCTATATTGAAAATTACTTATTTTGACTATTTACGGAAGAGACCGATTATTTTGCTGATTACCGAAAAACTGCCTAAACGATTTTCGAAGCGTTACAATCTTCCCCCTTAAAGAAATTCGGTTCCCGAATTTAGAATTTAACTACGCGTACCTTCAAAAAGATGGGATATCTCTTCCTCATCTCGACCACGGTCTCCTAGGTGACCTCCTCGCTGTTCGGGCCACGCGAAAGAACTTTGACGGACTGTATAACCTTCGACCTCAATTTCTTCACCTTCCGATCCAAAATGACCACCGGCTGCTCGGTGAAAAAAACATCGTGCTCCAGTTGGATCGTCTGGTGCTGAATCTCATGGCAAGGGTCATGAAGGTACTTTTGGAGCATCGAAACAAGGAACACGGGGTGAACATCGGGGAAGCTGGGCGGAAGAGCTAACCGATAAGCCACGGAACCAACATGCTCTAGGATCTCGAAGGGACCAACATATCTATGACTAAGCTTCCCTTTCCGCACAAATCTCATCACACCCTTCATCGGAGAGACCCTCAGGAAAGCATGATCGCCAACAGCGAACTCGAGTCGGCGACCGCGCCTGTCAGCATATGATTTCTGCCTACTTTGTGCCGCTCTCATCCTGTCCCGAATCAGTTGTATGTTTTCGGTCGTCTCCTGTATGATCTGCGGCCCCAAAATACTGCTCTCCCTGAATCTGTCCAACATACAGGCGATCGACACCTCCTCCCATTTAAAGCCTCGAAAGGTGCCATCTGAATCGTCTCCTGGAAGCTATTATTGGCAAATGACAATCCCAGCTACCACCAAAATCTAAAACACAAGCTCTGAGCATGTCCTCAAGATTCTGAATAGTACGCTCTGACTGACCGTCAGTCTGCGGATGAAAAGCTGTGCTAAAACTCAATCGGTGCCCAAAGCTTCCTCATGTTTCTGCCACAATCGGCTGGTAAACTGGGTGCCCCGGTCGGACACGATGCAAGTCGGGACACCATGCAGTCGTACGATCTAACCAATATAAACCTGGGCATACTGAGTAAATCCAAAAGCGGTCTTCACTGGTAGGAAGTGAGCCGCTTTTGTCAGTCGATCCATAATCACCCAAATAGAGTCATACCCTCGTCTGGTCCTGGGTAGACCCACAATGAAGTCCATGGAGTCCTGTTCCAACTTCCACTCAGGGATGAGAAAAGGCTGTAACTCGCCAGCTGGCCTCTGGTGCTCGGCCTTGACTTGCTGACAAGTCAGGCAACTCAATATAAAGTCTGTAACATCCTTCTTCATCCCGTCCCACCAGTAAACCGCTCTCAAATCACGGTACATCTTGGTAGAACCTGTATGAACAATGTATACTGATCTATGAGCCTCCTCAAGAATATCACGCCTCAGTCCCCCAGAATCTGGTACGCACAGTCGAGTCCCAAATCGAAGTATCCCATGATCATCAATCACAAACTCGGAAACTCTGCCCTGCCGAATCTGCTCGATAATCTCTAAAATACGGGCATCGCTGGACTGTGCCTCGCGGATACGGTCAAGTAACTGTGGGCGTGCTCAGAAATGGGCCAGCTGTCCCCCTGAAGGAGTAAACTCGAACTGCACTCTGTTGTCATATAAAACCTGCCAATCCGCCGTCGACTGCATCTATACTGCGCTCAAACAAGATAGGCTACCTCCGGGCCTCCTATTCAAAGCATCTGCCACCATATTCGCCTTGCCCGGATGATATAGAATCTCACAGTCATAGTCTTTTACCAACTCCATCCAACGGCACTGTCTCAGATTTAGATCGCGCTACTGAAAAATATACTTCAAGCTTTTATGGTCAGTGAATATCTTGCACGACTCGCCATACAGGTAATGTCTCCAGATCTTAAGTGCAAATACCACTGCAGCCATCTCTAAATCATGAGTGGGGTACTTCTGTTCGTGTTTCCTCAATTGCAAAGAAGCATACGTGATAACTCTGTCCTGCTGCATTAATACACAGCCTAGCCCCACTCGAGAAGCATCACAATATACCATAAAACCGCCCGATCCAGAAGGCAATGATAACACTGGTGCAGTAGACAGACGAGTCTTCAACTGCTGGAAGCTATCCTCACATGCCTCGGTCCAATCAAAAGGAACCCCCTTCCGGGTCAACCCGGTCAATGGTGCGGCAGTACGAGAGAAATCCTGGACAAAACGTCGATAATAGCCGGCCAGACCTAAAAAGCTGCGAACCTTTGTAACTGATACCGGTCTGGGCCAATGCTGAACAGGCTCGATCTTCTTTAGGTCCACACAAATACCATCTCTCGTCACCACATGACCCAAGAATTCAACACTGTCTAGCCAGAATACGCACTTGGAAAATTTGGCGAACAACTGATGCTCTCTCAACGTCTGCAATGTGATACTCAAGTGCTTTTCATGCTACTCCCGGCTCCGAGAATAAACCAAAATGTCGTTGATGAACACAATGATGAACTGATCATGATACGGCCTGAATACACAGTTCATCAAGTCTATAAATGATGCCGGGGCATTGGTGAGCCCGAACGACATCACCAAGAACTCATAATGACCATATCACGTACGGAAAGCGGTCTACGGAATCTCCTCCTTCCGAACCCGCAACTTGTGATAACCTGATCGTAAATCATCCTTCGAGAAAAACCCTGCACCCTGGAGCTGATTGAATAAGTCGTCAATGCGGGGTAGGGGATATCTGTTCCACACAGTAACCCGGTTCAGCTGACGATAATCAATGCATAAGCGCATACTACCGTCCTTCTTCTTAATAAACAGGACGGGAGCACCCTAAGGTGACACACTCAATCGGATAAGCCGTTTATCCAGCAAGTCCTGTAACTGATCGTTCAGCTCTCTAAGCTCCGCCGGGACCATCCGATAAGGCAGTATAGAGATAGGCCACGTGTCGGGGATCAAGTCAATGCAGAACTCAATCTCGCGCTCTGGTGGAAGACCAGGCAACTCATCAGGGAATGCATCAGGAAGCTCTCTCACAATAGGGACCTGGTCCAACGGAACCTCTGTGGCGCTGGTATCACAAACATAGGCTAAAAATCCCTGACACCCTTTCCTCAAGAGCTGACCAGCGTGAAGAGAAGAAATCAAGCTTGGAAGGGTAGCGCTACGATCTCCCTGAATAACAAGAACCGGCTCACCAGGAAAGCTGAATATGACTGCCTTCTCACGGCAGTCCACAGATGCATAACAGGTGGATAGCCAGTCCATACCAAGAAGAACGTTGAAGTCTAGCATATCGAGGAGAATCAAATCAACTAAAGAATCCCTCTCCCCGATACGAACAGGACACAATCGAGCAACAAATGACTCGCCTACCGTAGTAATAACGATAAGCGGCTGATCTAACAAGGAAGACTCTTGGCCCAACCTCAGTGCAAAGTATGTGGATACATAAGAATGTGTGGAGCCTGGATCAAATAATACCCGTGCATCAAAAGAACATACTGGCAGAGTACCTGTCACAACGGCATTGGATGCCTGTGCATCCTGAGGAGTCAACACAAACACTCGGGCCTGTCCACCACTAATAGCTGGCTGTCCTCTGCCTCCACCTCTTCCTCTTCCTCTGTCGCCTCGTCCCCTCTGAACCGGACCGCCACGCCCATGACCTCTAGGAGCATCTGCCTGGTGTGTAGTGTCATCTTGGGGTAGGACGTAGAGCTCTCTGAAGAGGTGGTGAAGGTGGTGAAGGTCATCTGTGGCACTGTCGCCACGCCCTGGCACCCCATGGTACAGTCTCTGACACGATCGTACTGACTCCCGCACCGAAAACATCCTGGCGACGACTGCTGGGTCTGCGGATATGAACCAAATAACTGACCTCGTCTCAATCCTCTGCCGCCACCATCTCCCGGAAAGAATCTATCACGGTGTCTACTCATCTGCCGCTGGGCTGGCGTATCAGTACGGATCTTCTTCGGCCCAGAAACGACTGGAGTTTCAGAAATGCACTCCTCCAAAAGTAAGGCTGCATTCAGCGCGGCTGCGTATGTGTCAAAGTGCTGGGTTCCGATGGCAAGGATTAGCGGTGTGTCAAGCCCTCGCACAAACCTCTTTATTCTCTTCTCTTCCGTGTCTACTAGGTACGGAGCATATCGGGACAACTGAGTAAACTGTATATCATACTCGGAAACTGTCATCCCAGGTGTCTTGCGCAAAGACTCAAAACTATGGGCTCGAGCATCTCGGACACTCTCTGGAAGAAAACGGGCAAGAAATGCAGCTGTTAACTCGTCCCAAGTCATAGGAGATAGACCTGCAGCTTGGCCCCTCTCTACGGAATCGTACCACATCTGGGCAAGGCCTTCCAGGCGAAAACTCACGAACTCCACCCATATATCATCAGAACACCTCAACGAACGACAAATCCTAGCCATCCTATCAAGAAATGCCTGCGAGTCCTCTATCGCATCCGTGTCGATAAAAGCTGGAGGTCTCAGCCTCAAAAACTCCTGTAGTGACACGGGAATAGTCGCAGTAGTAGCAAGAGTAACCATCTGGGCCGCAGGGACAATCGTGAACTGTGCGGTGGAAGGAATGTCCTCAGATCTCTGTGCCCGACTGGACTCAACTAAAGATCCCATCATCTGTTGCAACTCCTGCATACCGGCCTCTAATCTGGCAATACGGTCAGGAGAAAGAGTATCAATCTGAATTTGAGGGGTAGGCGTATCATCCCGCTCGATCCTCGCCTTAGACGAGCCCGCTCGAAACTCATCCCTAGTGGCAGCCCGCTGAGCTCTCGTAATCTTTGGCGGCATCAAAGCTGGAATAAGAAACAGGAGTGATAAGAACATTGCAATTGAATCAAAGAATACCTAGAATCAAGGAGGAAATACAAGAGATTATGTCCTAAGGTCACTTAGGCGGAGTACCGTATCGAAAGTATGCCGCGGAACATACCCACGCCATGCCATTCTGCTTAAGTCACATACTCCATCTACCAAGGGTCGTCCTACACTCAGAAAGGTAAAACCTACGCTCTGATACCAACTTTGTCACGACCCGAAAGTACAGAATGTGACTAGCACTTAGATTACGAGACATCTAAAGGTGTAACGTAACCTAAGTCAGCCAAAGCCCAGAAAAATCTAAACCAAAATCAAAAGAGTGAAGGAAAAACTTTTATGAAAACGACTTTAAAATCAATTAAGTTGTATTAACCCCTTTTTAAAAACATCAAAATTGGTCCGAAAATTTTGGCAGAGTCTCCTTTGTAAATACTAGCCCCCAAAAATGGGTACAACTAGATATACAACCTGTAACGAATAGATGGCATCCCCAAGCGGGAGCTAGCTCTTCGCCCAAGTCGGATCACAACCACACGCAATATATATGCAATATCAAGCTAATAAGCATAAAGAAATGCAAAATAAAAAAACACAACGTCGGCTAAAGTGAGCTCGACCCCAGAGAAACCACATATACACAAATCTCTCAGTCTCAATACTAGGTCGCATATACAAATAAGAAGTGGTAGATGGAGAATACTAGATACAATGATAGTACAAAAAGAGATAAAGTGTCCTCGCAATCCACCTACGAGCAATGTCGCGAGTCTGAGCAAAAGAAGCTAATGATAAGATAAGCCCGTCGCTATAAGGCTGACGGGTCCGACCTGCAAGACACTTTGGCACAACGGGGGTGAGTTCCCAGCTCGTGAGTAGAATATAAAATCTAGTAAGGCTATCGTAAGAATGCACGCAAATGCGACACAACTTGTATGTCTAGATGTGATGTAATGCCACTAGTATGTATGCACATGTATGCAACATCAATACGAAATATTTAAGTGTTTAAAATACTATAAGCTCTGCATTCTTAACTTAGAAAAAGAATATCTGTGCAATAGCTAAAGTACCATCAATGAAATCATCTGAATACCGTGTCAAGCATCGACATTAAATATGGAAATATATCTGTCTCAATGTCTCACTATATCAAAGTTTCAATACATCGGGCTCCGTCAGTCCGGATCGGCCCATATCATCAAATCTCATGACAACGGTCGGTATCCTTCGAATATCCGCCTCACCAGACATCACCGGTAGGTAGTCTTCCCCTGCCAGGCTCATCGTCTACAACTCGATCTTCTTGCCCCGGGGTACCATACCGGGCCCACCATGTACCCGAGTCGGTTCATCCACTCCTCGAATCGGGTCTCGAAATCCAACAGAAAACATGAAAACTCATGGTTTAAGACACATACATCACGAGAAAACCGCAACTTTATTTTAAAATGATGATAATAAGTTTTTGTTAAATTCTTGCGGTTTTCCCCAAAATCCAGAAATCTCATCAGTACTGAAATTCTCAACAAAATCATAATACCCAACATTTTGTATATGATAAATGTTTTTGATATCAAAGCTATGCAATTGATTTGTGACTAGAAATCTATAAAAGCATGATGATGATGTAAGGTATATACATGCTATGCAATTCGATGTATCACGTATGAAGCAAGTGATGATACTAAACCAAGCAGGTTCTAAAGTGCTCGTGACATGTCGATTACCAAGGTGTGTGTGTTCACATGAATAGTGCGCATGCAACATGAGCCAATGGTAATGGTGTAAGTGTCCTAAGGGTGATATCACACATAGGTATATAGATGTCCATGCAATGCCAACAGACGAATAACTAGACGGGTATGAATATGAATGAGATGGTTAACTAACTAACTATGCATATAATTTGCAAGTAATAAAGTGATCCTAACTATAGGGCGCCTCGCGACATCCAGACGATTTCCCCATAGATGTATACATCTACTCACTTGGGTGCCTCGCTAATCTGATCCAACCACCGCTTTGCCTTTGCACGCCGCGTCCGATATTTCCACAACCGATCCTAAAATTGCATAACACACGACATATGATTAAACAACATGGAATGACGCAAGTCACAATATGAAAAGATCAACGCCCACAAGTTAGGCACAACGTGCACTCGGTGCGCGGAAAACACACGAAAATCGCTAAAACCTTAACTAAAATCGTCGTTTCGGGGCAACCGTCAAAACTAAAACCCGACTAAACCAAATTTCGCATTCGCACACCCTAAAATTCATAAGAGATGCCAATAATATCATCATGATATTGCAATTAAATCACTTCCTAATTTTAAGAAAAACCTAGTAAGCATTCACATACAAATTTCGATGCAAATCTTGCGAATTAACGATTTAGCGTTCACAAACTAGCACAAACGTCCGATCTAACACACTAGATGGCCACAACACTAACATTAACCCACTTACCATACTTCAAACCCTAATTACAACACCAACCTTGTTCTGGAATTTCATTAAACAAGGAATTATAACCAAAATAACACTTTAAAATCTAAATTAGCATATTTAAACTACCAATTTAACAACTAGATTAAAATTATATCTACTAAGTGTTGATCCCCTTTCACTAAGCCTCCAAAGTTACCTCTTTTCTCTATATTTTAAACAAATTAGGGTTTGAGAAGAGGTAGAATTAGGTTTAGGTTTGAATTAGTGAAGAAAATTATGTATTTTTGTGGATTTTTGTTGATTTTTCGAAGGAATTCTGAAGCAAGAAAATGGGGAAAGAGGAGGGTTTTCTGCAGGTGAGCTCGGCCTAAGGGTAGAGGAGGGGAGAATGAGGAAATTGTGTAGAAAATTCTATACAAAAAGCATCTTCAAAGGTCAATTAATGCATATCACATCAAAGTTTACAAAAAAAACCCATTTTAAATTCTTTTTTGATTTAATTTTCAAACCCTTGAACTAAAATCTTGAAAAGTCTTGATACAATTTTTGTTACACTAAATTTTATTTTATAATGGTTCCTAAGTGTGTAATTTACCCATTTATATTTGTATTTATCACTAATTTAATGTATTTTTAAAAGCTTAAAGTAATATTAAAAATAATTAATTAAGGAATTTTTTTTTAAATAACGAGAAATTTTTAATTGACAATTTAGTGACCAAATTCTAGCAATATCTTATCTAAATTTTGTATAATTAGGCCTATATTGAAAAAGACTTATTTTGACTTTTTACGGAAAAGACTAATTATTTTGCCGATTACCGAAAAACTGCATAAACGATTTTCGAAGCGTTACAATCTTCCCCCCTTAAAGAAAATCGGTCCGCGAATTTAGAATTTAACTACGCGTACCTTCAAAAAGATGGGGATATCTCTTCCTCATCTCGACCTCGGTCTCCCAGGTGACCTCCTCACTGTTCGGGCCACGCCAAAGATCCTTGACGGACGGTATAACCTTCGACCTCAATTTTTTCACCTACCGATCCAAAATGACCACCGGCTGCTCGGTGAAAGAAAGATCGCGCTCCAGCTGGATCGTCTAGTGCTGAATCGCATGGGAAGGGTCATGAAGGTACTTGTGGAGCATCGAAACATGGAACACGGGGTGAACATCGGAGAAGCTAGGCGGAAGAGCTAACCGATAAGCCACAGAACTAACACGCTCTAGGATTTCGAAGGGACTAAGCTTCCCTTTCTGCCCAAATCTCATCATACCCTTCATCAGAGAGACCCTCAAGAAAACATGATCGCCAACAGCGAACTCGAGTCGGCGACGGCGCCTGTTAGCATTTGATTTCTGCCTACTTTGTGCCGCTCTCATCCTGTCCCGAATCAGTTATATCTTTTCGGTCGTTTCCTGTACGATCTGCAGCCCCAAAACATTGCCCTTCCTGAGCTCTGTCCAACATACAGGCGATCGACATTTCCTCCCATATAAAGCCTCGAAAGGTGCCATCTGAATCGTCTCCTGAAAGCTATTATTGTAGGAGAACTCGATCAAGGGCAAATGACGATCTCAGCTACCAGCGAAATCTATAACACAAGCTCTGAGCATGTCCTCAAGAGTCTGAATAGCAGGCTCTAACTGACCGTCAGTCTGCGGGTGAAAAGCTGTGCTAAAACTCAATCGGGTGCCCAAAGCTTCCTGAAGTTTCTGCCACAATCGGATGGTAAACTGGGTGCCCCGGTGGGACACGATGCAAGTCGGGACGCCATGCAGTCTCATGATCTCATCAATATAAACCTGGGCATACTGAGAAAATCCAAAAGTGGTCTTCACTGGCAGGAAGTGAGCCGCTTTCGTCAGTCGATCCACAATCACCTAAATAGAGTCATACCCTCGACTGGTCCTGGGTAGACCCACAATGAAGTCCATGGAGACCTGTTCCCACTTCCACTCAAGGATGGGCAAAGGCTGTAACTCGCTGTTAGTTATATGTATGCCCTAGAGGCCATTACTATACATACGATGTATATTGAAGTGGATGATTGGACATATATAGGGAGGACTTTCTCGCTCGACATGATAGTATGCTATCTGGTTGTACTTTTGTCACGTCCCGAAAGTACAGAACGTGACCAGCACTTAGATTACGAAGCGTCTAGAGGCGCAACATAACCTAAGTAAGCCGAAGCCCAAAAATCTAAACCATAAAAGAAGAAGAAGTAAAGGAAAACATGAAGAAAACAAGTTTAAAAGCATCATCCAATTTTCTCAAAAATTTCGGCAGAGTCTCCTTTGTAAAAACTGGCCCCAAACGGGTACAAACAGGTATACATACATATAACAATAAAACGGCATCCCCAAGCGGGAGCTAGCTCTACGCCAACAGGCGGAAACAACCACACCAATGCACAATAGTATACAACGCCAAAGGGCGAGGCTCAAACTCAAAAGAAAACAAATCCACCAGATATCATAATAATACAAGCGCGAATCTAAGGTCGAAATAAATAACTGGTCCAGTAAACTATCAAGTAATACAAGTTTGGTTGATGGAGCTTACTAGATACAAATGAAATAATAAAAATACAACGGCGGTCCAGATACAAATGAACCAACCTACCATGCAAATCACCCGGAATGAAATGATGTGCCAGCTATCTGCCAAGTAACCCTGTATATCAACCTGTAATAAAATTTGGCACAACGGGGGTGAGTTGCCAACTCGTGAGTAGAAGATATCTGCGAAAAGAAATCGAATACACGACGCTATCCTAGGTCATAATAATACACTACTATACTACTAGTCATCAAGTATGACAGGATAATAAGCTACGTGTAAGTGCAAAAGCTCTGTGCTCGTGTCCGTGCCTCATATAGTACCATGTCATGTGAATGAGTATGCATGCACCATGAATGTAAAATAACCAATCCTGAAATCTAGATATATCTGTATAAGAAATCTTTAGCTTTTATCATGGTAAAATTTGTATAGAAATCTGAAATATCAACGATGAAATCCATGGAAATCCGTGCCAAGCACCGACACAAAACATGTATATCTCAAGTCTCAATACCTCATAATCTCAATATCTCATAGTCTTAATATCTCGGGCTCCGTCAGTCCGGATCGGGCCATATCATCAAATCTCACGACAACGGTCGGTATACTCCGGATATCCGCCGCGCCAGACATCACCGGTAGGTAGTCTTCCCCTGCCAGGCTCATCATCTACAACTCGATCTTCTTTCCCCGGGGTACCATACCTGGCCCACCATGTACCCGAGACGGTTTTTTCACTCCTTGAATCGGGTCTCGAAATCCAACAGAAAACATGAAATCTCATGGTGGACGACACATACATCATGAGAAAACCGCATCTTATGTTTTAAAAAGAGAGGAGGAGAGAGAGAAGTTTTTTATATATTCTTGCGGTTTCCCCAAAAATCTCATAGAAATCCAAAATCCCAAAATCATGAGTAAGTATATGATAAGTCTCGGCATATGCCCCATAATACTGCATGATAACATGAAAATGCGAATGCATGAAATGTCTAAGTAATAAATACCATGTCTATACTAACACCAGAGAGTAATCACAATATTATATCGATCTAGCTGTTAGCTGATTGTATCAATAAAAGATAATATGATCTAAAGTGTACGTGACATAGAAATTACCGATGATGATGTGAGTGAGCCGGCAAATAAGTGTGCGTGGAATATGCGCATCATCAGTAATGGTGCTGGTGTCCTAACAGGCAGAGTTTTATACCGATTATAGAAACATATGTATGAACATGCAACATTATAATTACGGTATGATTGTAAAGACGGATGTGTAATAACCACTCATCTTTGATATACAAGTATAACTACAACTATCTGACTCGAGCCTAAACTAGTGTCCATCTAACCTCCTAAGAAACTAAACCTAAAGAACTTGTCAATAAGAATTAAGAGTCCACCTAAGGTCTAGATCCATATCTCTAATAGTCGGCGATCCATCCTCAATAGCATCACGTACGTAGTACGGCTTTCTCGAATCAGGAGCGCGGATCAATCATCATATTTATGCCTCGTACGGTAAAATCTATCGTACGGCATCCCAATATCACGGTACGGGTCAAGTATCACCTACGTGTCTCATCATTCGTAATATATCATCATCAACACATGTCAAGATTAAGGTGTGATACTGTAATCGCATACATTAATCATATATCATTGCCAGCATAAATATACATCGTTAGTTTGTCCTCAGAAATATCATGTCATATGTATCATATCGTGATTAAGTCACACTTAGATCATATCGTAATCAGGTCACACCTATATGATATCGAAATCAAGTCACCCATATATGATATTGAAATCAAGTCACCCTATATAATGTCGTAATCAAGTTACACATATATCATATAAGAATTTCAGGCACAGGTTACGGTCCGGGTTCTATTTTAGATTCCTATGTATTTTAATATCATCACCACCCTTTATTATTGTTCATGTATACAAATCCATTATCTCATTTTCTAATGATCCGCTAACATCATAACACGACTGTATAGCCAAGAATCACGGCATCAGCCCAGTTATATTATTTCATCCCCGTGTATCATATCCCATCCTTGAATCACATATACGTATTGTGTATATATATATACCTACACATAGTCCTATATATATATACACATACACGTATACACCACGTCGAGTCCCAGTATGTGCGTATGTGTGTATCTTCCTGAAACCTACGAATCTCCTCCAAGATATTCATCTCGGGGTAAGGACATTCTAAATCAATCTAGTCCAACCTAAGGTCACTACTAGAGTCCTACTCACTGAAATTCTAAGGTCATGCCTGGCTCCCTAATGACAATAAATACTTATTCCTTTTCTACGTTTGCGGGGGTGCTAAACGACATCCACCCGACTTCCCCCCGTAGATATACATCTACTCACCTGGTCGTTGTCTGCCGAAGACGATGCCGCCTTCCTCTTCTTCCTCGTCCGAAGTCCACGCGAGGGGTACCTATACGCAAACATGTATAATATCGTAAACTGAATCACGGACAAAAATCAAAAGGACGCACGAAACGTGCATAGGTTAAAACCTATGTCCCGCTCATGGAAAAGGACCAAATATCGCTCGATATCGGCGTTTAAACGCCGATTGATCAAGATAAACATCAACAAACAACTTGTAGTTTAAAAACTCGTTACTTATAATATAAAACATGATTTAATCCATCAAAATCCTCAAAATCAATTAATCATCCGATTTCGAAAAACCCGAAAACGCCAATTTACCGTTTTACTTCAAAACTTGACATTAAAATCAAACTAATGGTCATAAAACTCATTAAATAGCATAATTAGATTATACAACCCATTACTATATTTTTAACGCCCCAATTGTATTAATTTGAAATTTCTAGTTTGCAACCTTGCCCGATTTCGGTATTTTTAAGCAAAACTTCACAATATCACATTCCAAACTTGATTTTGCATAACTTAAATCGTTAAACAACTCCTTGAAACCGCAAGGATGTTCTAAAACCTTAACTTTATTTTTAATCCCACATTTTAAATGAATTATCAAAACCTAGTTTAATAACATAGCAATATTGTGATAATTTTTAAGGTGGAAGCTATAAATTGCAACTAGATTATATTTCACTCTCATTTAACATGTTAATCCACACGCTAATTCCACAAACTAATAATAAAACCCTAATTATAATTTTATCTAACTTATTTACATGTTTTGTAAAAATCTAGTTTACAAAAAAATAACCTAATTAAACAATTAAAATGCAACAACTATCAATTTTTGCTACAAAATTAGGTTGAACATTTCCTAGTATGTTAAACTAAAATTTTAGATCAAAACCTAAGAATCAAAACCCTAATAATAGTTTAGTAACCATATTCTAGAAATTTAAATCTTGAATTAATACCATAATTAAACTTTTAATTTGATTAGGTTGAAGTAAAATAGTAACAAAAGAGACATGAGTTTAGAATTATACCACTAAAATTTGAGATTACACATGCTTCATATCTCCAAGATGGATCTCTTGCTTTCAAATTCCAAGCCAAATAGAAGCAAGGAAAATTAGATAAAGTTGAATGAAGAATTTATGATAATTTTTAATGATTTTTCATGGATTTTTGATGAAAATTTGAGGTGAAAAAGAGGTGGATAATTGGAGGGCTGCCAAGGTGAGGGCCGGCCACAATATTGAGGAGAGGGAGAGAAAGAAATTGTGTAGCCAAGTGTAGAAACTTCCTCCATTAAATTCCTTCTTTATGTCTTTTCAACCTTTATTCATTTTCCTTTTTATTTAAAAAAAAAACAATTTCTAGAAGTCACTTGAAGAATGAAGTGAGAAGGGCTGCCTAAGCCGGCCAAAAAATAGTGTGAGGGAGTAAAGAGAGTGTGGGTTTTGTTTGGGAAAAGATAAAAGTTTTACCCCACTCCATTTGCACTAATTTCACCGAAAAAAGCTTTTTTCATCGATATTTTCTAACACCGGTTAACAACCCCATATCAATTAAAAAACCATATGTTAAAATTTTATTTAATATGTTATGATGCAAAAAATTTGTTTCAACTAATTCCAGGTTGTAATTTTCCCGAATTAAATGTATTAGTGACGGCTTAAAATAATATTAAAATAATTAATTTCGGAAAAATTTCCAAAAAAAATTTTGAAATCTCACCAGTGGCTCAATAAACACCAAATACTAGCAATTTCATAGCTAGAACATTTATATTTAATTTTAAAATAAAGATATTTGTATTTTGACTTTTTGCAGAAAATCCCCATATTTTACCGATTTTCCGAAATTTTACCAAAACGATTTTCATCACGTTACAATCTTCCCCCCTTAAAGAAATTCGGTTCCCGAATTTAAATTAAAACTCCCCCTCCAAATACTAAAACATTTAGCAAAACACTCAAATCGTCGGGGCTCCGAAATCATCAATACATAACTAAAATCAACTCCGTCAAGCATAATGCAATCATCGGAGTTATGGTGAGGATAAAATATCAACACCCAATACGAAAACCAACATAATATATATCAAAACTATAACTTATATATATATAGTGCGCATCGTAGTAAAATCGTCTAAAAATCTTAATAAAGAAACACGCAAACCCCCCATTTTTAAAATCGCCGTGCAATACGCGTGTCACGGCATAAGTAGCGGATGTTTATTAAAAAAAAAATTAGGTATATATATATATATATCTTTTATTTAACATACACGTCCCTCCTGGTTACTAAATCAAATAGTAATTATTATAAAAGCATACTGCTTAAGCTGAAATCAATCACAATCACATCATAAAAATACTATGTGCGTCCGGTGCGCACTGAAATCGAAACCAAATACAGCTGCCACAAATACACACAAAACAAAATTAAGTGCAACAGGTGTGCACCAAAAACATCTGTCAAGTGCAACGGGCGTGCACGACTCTAATATCAGGTGCATCTAATCTGCACAAAACCCCGATTTAGTGCATCTGGTGTGCACAAAATCGCATCAAGTGCTCCAAGTGTGCGCAAGAATCTCAATCAGGTGCACATGGTGCACAAAAACATACACCGAATATCAAAATCGAAATCACAGTACGAAAGTGCATGAAAACTAGGTCGAAGCATATGTCAAAATCATGTGTAGCCATAAGCACGAAATCAAATCAAAATCTCAAAATGTATTAAAACCAAATCAAGTGCACTGGGTATATACAAAACAACATCAATACAACTGATATATGAAATACAAATGGAATTTAATGAAGGTGCACATAAGAAATACCAATCGTAGAACAAAGTCCTCAAAATACCAAAATCCAATCAACGAAAATATGAAATTCAAATCACCAAATCACAATCGTAAACACTATCGTCAATCTGCGCCTCTTTCCCCCTTTCCTCTTGTGTCGACTGCCTTAAACTTGTCTCTTCATAGGTGTGCTGACTGCGCTACCAGCGGCAATACTCATATCTAGAGTCCCCCACGTAGTCGATCCCTTCACCTGATATCTGGACTACATTAAACTTTTCGATCGATTCATCAAAATCCCATAATTCCCCGAGAGCTCAACACTCAAGTACAGTTTAAAAATATCCGGTACATACCCCAACATCGATGGTCCAGCCGTAGAAGGGCAAACCCAAGCCTCACTAATGGCACCGCGGAACTGCCGTAAACCCTAAGGTTCAAGTGCGTTCTCGTGGTCATTATGTCGAGTTAGGGTTTCATTCTTCTAGAGGGTCCATCGAAATACCTGCATGTTCCTCCGAATACCTTAAACTTGGGAAAATGGGTTTTCTGATAATCGTTCGAATCCGTTAACTTCGTCTGGACGGCAGGTGAATACCCTTCGTCCGCACGCTAAACAATGCTTCAATCCTCAAGAATAAACGATACCCTACTGGTCATCGCATTCGAGTCGTAGCTCCCCCTGCCAGTGCGCCCGTGGTAACAGAAACCACAATCCGATATTGACGAAGATAGATCAAAGGAACGAATGAAATACGGTGCAAAGAAATGTACATTCTAAGGCTACTTAAGAAGAGTAGCGTATCGTATGTATGCCGCGGATCATACCCACGGTACGTCACTCTACCTAAGTCGCCTACTCCATCAACCAAGGATCACCCTAGACATATACAAAGGTTAAACCTAGCGCTCTGATACCAACTTTGTCACGACCTGAAAGTACGGAACGTGACTGGCACTTAGATTACGAAGCGTCTAGAGGCGCAACATAACCTAAGTAAGCCGAAGCCCAGAAATCTAAACCATAAAAGAAGAAGAAGTAAAGGAAAACTTGAAAAAAACAAATTTAAAAGCATCATCCAATTTTCTCAAAAATTTCGGCAGAGTCTCTTTTGTAAAAACTGGCCCCAAACGGGTACAAACAGGTATAAATACATATAACAATAAAACGGCATCCCCAAGCGAGAGCTAGCTCTACGCCAACAGGCGAGAACAACCACACTAATGCATAATAGTATACAACGCCAAAGGGCGAGGCTCAAACTCAAAAGAAAACAAATCCACCAAATATCATAATAATACAAGCGCTACTCTAAGGTCGAAATAAATAACTGGTCCAGTAAACTATCAAGTAATACAAGTTTGGTTGATGGAGCTTATTAGATACAATTGAAATAATAAAAATACAACGGCGGTCCATATATAAATGAACCAACCTACCGTGCAAATCACCCGGAATGAAATGATGTGCCAGCTATCTGCCAAGGAACCCTGTACATTAACCTGTAATAAAATTTGGCACAACGGGGGTGAGTTGCCAACTCTTGAGTAGAAGATATCTGCGAAAAGAAATCGAATGCACGACGCTATCCTAGGTCATAATAATACACTACTATACTAATAGTCATCAAGTATGACAGGATAATAAGCTACGTGTAAGTGCAAAAGCTCTCTGCTCGTGTCCGTGCCTCATATAGAACTATGTCATGTGAATGAGTATGCATGCACCATGAATGTAAAATAACCAATCCTGAAATCTAGATATATCTGTATAAGAAATCTTAGCTTTTATCATGGTAAAATTTGTATAGAAATCTGAAATATCAACGATGAAATTCATGGAAATCCGTGCCAAGCACCGACACAAAACATGTAAATCTCAAGTCTCAATACCTTATAATCTCAATATCTCATAGTCTCAATATCTCGGGCTCCGTCAGTCCGGATCGGCCCATATCATCAAATCTCACGACAACGGTCGGTATCCTCCGGATATCCGCCACGCCAGACATCACCGGTAGGTAGTCTTCCCCTGCCAGGCTCATCGTCTACAACTCGATCTTCTTGCCCCGGGGTACCATACCGGGCCCACCATGTACCCGAGACGGTTCATCCACCCCTCGAATCGGGTCTCGAAATCCAACACAAAACATGAAATCTCATAGTAGACGACACATACATCATGTGAAAACCGCATCTTATGTTTTAAAAAGAGAGGAGGAGAGAGAGAGAGAGAAGTTTTTATATATTCTTGCGGTTTTCCCCAAAAATCCAGAAATCTAATAGAAATCCAAAATCCCAAAATCATGAGTAAGTATATGATAAGTGTCGGCATATGCCCCATAATACTGCATGATAACATGAAAATGCGAATGCATGAAATGTCTAAGTAATAAATACCATGTCTATACTAATACTAGAGAGTAATCACAATATTATATCGATCTAGCTGTTAGCTGATTGTATCAATAAAAGATAATATGATCTAAAGTGTACGTGGCATAACAATTACCGATGATGATGTGAGTGAGCCGGAAAATAAGTGTGCGTGGAATATGCGCATCATCGGTAATGGTGCTGGTGTCCTAACAGGCAGAGTTTTATACCGATTATAGAAACATATGTATGAACATGCAACATTATGATTACGGTATGAATGTAAAGACGGATGAGTAATAACCACTCATCTTTGATATACAAGTATTACTACAACTATATGACTCGAGCCTAAACTAGTGTCCATCTAACCTCCTAAGGAACTAAACCTAAGGAACTAGTCAATAAGAATTAAGTGTCCACCTAAGGTCTAGATCCATATCACTAATAGTCGGCGATCCAGCCTCAATAGCGTTACGTACGTAGTACGGCTTCCTCGAATCAGGAGTGCGCATCAATCATCATATTTATGCCTCGTACGGTAAAATCCATCGTACGGCATCCCAATATCGGGGTACGGGTCAAGTATCACCTACGTGTCTCATCATTCGTAATATATCATCATCAACACATGTCAAGATCAAGGTGCTATATTGTAATCACATACATCAATCATATATCATTGCCAGCATAGATATACATCGTTAGTTTGTCCTCAGAAATATCATGTCATATGTAACATATTGTGATTAAGTCACACTTAGATCTTATCGTAATCAGGTCACACCTATATGATATCGAAATCAAGTCACCCATATATGATATTGAAATCAAGTCACCCTATATATTGTCGTAATCAAGTTACACATATATCATATCAGAATTTCAGGCACAGGTTACGGTCCGGGTTCTATTTTAGATTCCCATGTACTTTAATATCATCACCACCCTTTATTATTGTTCATGTATACAAATCCATTATCTCATTTTCAGATGATCCGCTAACATCATAACACGACTGTATAGCCAAGAATCACGGCATCAGCTCAGTATATTGTTTCATCCCCGTGTATCATATCACATCCTTGAATCACATATATGTATTGTGTGTATATATATATATACCTACACCTAGTCCTATATATATATACACATACACGTATACACCACGTCGAGTCCCAGTGTGTGCGTGTGTGTGTATCTTCCTGAAACCTATGAATCTCCTCCAAGATATGCATCCCCGGATAAGGTCTTTCTAAATCAATCTAGTCCAACCTAAGGTCACTACTAGGGTCCTACTCACCGAAATTCTAAGGTCACGCCTGGCTCCCTAATGACAATAAGTACTTATTCCTATTCTACGTTTGCAGGGGTGCTAAACGCCATCCACCCGACTTCCCCCTGTAGATATACATCTAATCACCTGGTCGTTGTCTGCCGAAGACGATGTCGCCTTCCTCTTCTTCCTTGTCCGAAGTCCACGCGAGGGGTACCTATACGCAAACATGTATAATATCGTAAACTGAATCACGGACAAAAATCAAAACGACGCACGAAACGCGCATAGGTTAAAACCTATGTCCCGCTTATGCAAAAGGACCAAATATCGCTCGATATCGACGTTCAAACGCCGATTGATTGAGATAAACATCAACAAACAACTTGTAGTTTAAAAACTCGTTACTTATAACACAAAACATGATTTAATCCATCAAAACCCTAAAAATCAATCAATCGTCCGATTTCGAAAAACCCGAAAACGCCAATTTACCGTTTTACTTCAAAACTTGACTTTAAAATCAAACTAATGGTCATAAAACTCATTAAATAGCATAACTAGATTATACAACCCATTACTATATTTTTAACGCCCCAATTGTATTAATTTGAAATTTCTAGTTTGCAACCTTGCCCGATTTCGGTATTTTTAAGCAAAACTTCACAATATCACATTCCAAACTTGATTTTGCATAACTTAAATCGTTAAACCACTCCTTGAAACCGTAAGGATGTTCTAAAATCTTAACTTTATTTTTAATCCCACATTTTAAATGAATTATCAAAACCTAGTTTAATAACATAGCAATATTATGACAATTTTTAAGGTGGAAGCTATAAATTGCAACTAGATTATATTTCACTCTCATTTAATATGTTAATCCACACACTAATTCCACACACTAATAATTAAACCCTAATTATAATTTTATCTAACTTATTTACTTGTTTTGTAAAAATCTAGTTTACAAAAAAATAACCTAATTAAACAATTAAAATGCAACAACTATCAGTTTTTGCTACAAAATTAGGTTAAACATTTCCTAGTATGTTAAACTAAAATTTTAGATCAAAACCTAAGAATCAAAACCCTAATAATAGTTTAGTAACCATATTCTAGAAATTTAAATCTTGAATTAATACCATAATTAAACTTTTAATTTGATTAGGTTGAAGTAAAATAGTAACAAAAGAGACATGAGTTTAGAATTATACCACTAAAATTTGAGATTACACATGCTTCATAACCTCCAAGATGGATCTCTTGCTTTCAAATTCCAAGCCAAATAAAAGCAAGGAAAATTAGATAAAGTTGAATGAACAATTTATGATAATTTGTATTGATTTTTCATGGATTTTTGATGAAAATTTGAGATGAAAAGGAGGTGGATAATTGGAGGGCTGCCAAGGTGAGGGCCGGCCACAATATTGAGGAGAGGGAGAGAAAGAAATTGTGTAGCCAAGTGTAGAAACTTCCTCCATTAAATTCCTTCTTTATGTCTTTTCAACATTTATTCATTTTCCTTTTTATTTAAAAAAAAACAATTTCTAGAAGTCACTTGAAGAATGAAGTGAGAGGGGCTGCCTAGGCCGGCCAAAAAATAGTGTGAGGGAGTAAAGAGAGTGTGGGTTTTGTTTGGGAAAAGATAAAAGTTGTACCCCACTCCATTTGCACTAATTTCACCGAAAAAAGCCTTTTTCATCGATATTTTCTAACACCGGTTAACAACCCCATATCAATTAAAAAACCATATGTTAATATTTTATTTAATGTGTTATGATGCACAAAATTTGTTTCAACTCATTCCAGTTTGTAATTTTCCCGAATTAAATGTATTAGTGACGGCTTAAAATAATATTAAAATAATTAATTTCGGAAAATTTTTCAAAAAAATTTTGAAATCTCACCAGTGGCTCAATAAACACCATATACTAGCAATTTCATAGCTAGAACATTTATATTTAATTTTAAAATAAACATATTTGTATTTTGACTTTTTGCAGAAAACCCCCTTATTTTACCGATTTTCCGAAATTTCACCAAAACGATTTTCAACACGTTACAACTTTATCTAAACATGTAATCTGATTGTATCTATGTTACATGTTGATAAAGCCCTTAGGATATGTACTCGACTACTGGGACTATGATGAGATCATACTAGTGGGCCCACGGTAGTCGGCGAGTATATCCTATAACTGTTCCTAGTCGAGGGTGTATCGAGACAGGGCATCGATACACCAGAGTAGACTAGCGTATACGCATCTTGACCCATATGATGGACGATGGATGATCACATATCCATCGGTGTTTGACATCAAGGATGGTGTACGGGTGCTCAGTGGAGATTGGTTACACTGGACGGACTCGCCGAGAACTCCCAGATGGTATTATACCTCACATCAGATGGCAGTTCTCCGGTGACACTGGTACAGAGTAGTCTGTTGACCCAAGATCGTCAAAGAGTCTTGTGTGATTCCCACTGTGCTTTGATTTCCATCATACCACGTCCAAGAGGGCATGCAAAAAGGTGGATTTTGGGTACAGTCGCGAATCGCATGGAGGCAATGAGCGATAGGAGGGGATTCGTCTCTCCCGGTATAGGGAGTTGATGTTGCGCTGTGTTCGATTGTCTATAACTGGAAATCCCTGGCCAGGGTTGCTGAGATTTACTGGTAAGTGTTATCAGTAGTTTCTCGAACTGTTATAGACCTCATATCGACATGACTTATCAAGCTACTGGGGTCTGACGTTTACCACCTTTAGGCGAGATATGCGACATATCAGACGATGAGACCGGACTGTACAGGAGTGTTACTGATTGGATTTACAGGAGAATGTACAGGCTTGCTTGTTGATCTTCTAAGCGCTCAATACCTGGGTGGCTGTTACGTTTAGCTGACCGCTTGCAGCTTGTGGGTGTTTGATATGATCATCACCTAAAGCCGGCGTATTGACGATTCTTTAGAGTCTTACACAGAGGTTTCTTGACTCAGGCAAAACGGAGTAGGGGCATGTGATATGTGCAGGACCGAGGATAATGCGATATGTGATACCGTATTCTATTCTCGCAATATTTGATATCAGCCGGTTCATCGGATCAAGTGTTGATTCGATGAATCGGTAAATGAGATATTAGTCAGTTATATGCGATATAGCCGGATTGTCGGATCAAGTGTTGATTCGATAATTTAATGTATAATAATATATATGATATATTAAATTACATTAACTAATATTAGCTCACTAAAAGATTCTTTTTCTCACTCGGGTAATGCATTGATATATATGCGATATATGTTAAATGTATTATTTTATTTTGTTACAATAAATATTATATATGTCATATATAATATTGTAACATGATATGATAACTAATGAAACATGTTTAGTGGAGGTTAAACAAGGTTAGGGTTTGATTTGGGTTAGTGCATTCATGAACCTTCTAGAAGGTTTCTTTTTGTTTTTGTAAAGATATTTTCAAGTGACTCATGCTTTAACCCAACCCAAACCCTAGCCCTCGTTAAATCTCTACAAAGGTTTAGTTAACCATGGTTGCATTATTCATCATTATTATCTTTTCATTATTCATCACAAAAGGTTTCTAATTTTATTCATCTTCTTCTTCCTTCTTGCTTCATGGAAAAAGCTTTCTAGCTTTTTCTAAGTGATGACTATGTGTGAGAAAAAGATTATAAATGAGAGCAAAAATCCTACTTCATCATCCACATATATCCTTGCCCTTTAGATGAGAGTGTTCACTTCATTTATTGAGTGAGAGCTTGTGTTAATGAAACTTCAAGGTATATCATCTTTGTTATCGAAGATCGGAAGCAAGCTTGCATCTTCCTCTTCGTGGAGCCTCTCGAGAGTCCGAAACACGATGATCGCAGCGAAGCGAATTCAACACGGAGCTTAAGAAGTGAAGGACAGGATCTACAAAGGTTGTAATCCTCTCACTTAGTGTTAATGTGTTTAACATGCTTGTTTTCGCATAAACTCTAGTTTAAAGATCCGGCTTTGGGTTGTTCGGCACGGCTAAAATTTTAATCGGGCATTGTTGATGCCTCGTAGATCTTTGTGCGTGTGCCTCGCAACCCTACAATGGTATCAGAGCCATGCTAGAGCTTTAGGTGAAGTCTAGACGAAATTTAAAGTCCGATCGAACCCTGAAACCCTAGTTTTTACCCCTTTCTGGAAATTTTCTAAATCTGTGATTTTTTCTGTATTAAAAATGATCAAAAAAATCAGGAGGGAAATACAAGAGTTACTGTGAAACACGTGCCCAAAATACCTCTAAGGCTCCGCGGATCCGCGGCCGTACCATTGCTTTGGCTGCAGTTCCGCGGCCAAACAGTAGACTCATTGTTTACTGTTTTCATAGTAATATCAGTATTTATTTTCTGATATTTTTGGGAATTTTTATTTTTACTCAAGTGTTGAGTTTTCTGGGTTGTATTGGGGACTCGTTGATTCGATCGGATAATTTAACTTTGTTTTTTTTTCCGCATAATTTTAGAAACTGTTAAAAAGTTCGAACGGATATCAATAACTCACTTTTTCCCCTGTCGGAAAATTTTTAAAGTTGGATTTTTTCTCGAGTTTAAGAACGTTCTAAGTCATGCAAGTAACGCGGTAGACCCTCTAGAAGACAATAAATCTTAACTCGATTATGTGACCATCTTGAACTGCCTTTAAACCTTAGGGTTTGGGGCAGTATGGCGTGCCATATATGAGGCGTTGGCTTGAACCTTCTATGGCTGGACCATTGGTACTGTGGCATGTGATGGATATTTTTTTGAACTCCGCTAGAGTGTTGAGCTATTTGGAAAAACTTGGGTGTTTGATTATTCGATCGGAAAGTTTAACACTGTCTTTTTATCCGGAATGTGATACAATATTTGGAATCCACAGGTAGTTATGAGATAACTAATTTGAATGTTATAAATCTAGCAGTTCGGTCTCAGATGATCGGTTGCCATGGAATTTTGATGCGATCAAAAGTCCGTCGCAATCACGTAGCGTACGCTGATACTCGCCGGATAAACTTAATAGATAGCCACGCCTCAAAGCCCCGACCAAGTGACTGTACGAGAACCCCGTCGCCAAAAGCATCCGTTCATATGCTTGCGGCAGCGGTGTTCCGCCTTAGTGCACTTCGTCGACGGCATCCGTGGTTGCGGCCGTCTACTAAAGTTTGCGACGAGCATTCGATCAAGACAATCGGGAATCTTGTTGAATTGCCCGACTTGATATTGAAAAGTGTTTTCGATAATGAGACTAAAATGTGGGGTTTATAATTGTTAGGCATGCGATGTCTAAGGAATTCATTTGGTTAGGCATGCGATGTCTAAGGAGGTTGCGGATTCCAACTGTTGTAATTTTACACTTTCTTTTCTTTGACCGTAAGCGTAGTATGTGGTGTATCGCCAGCTTCGTTGCTATACATCAACGACAATCGGGATACGCATACTTGCTTACGTTGATGATATGAGATATTATGTGTTGTTGTGATATGTTGTATTGGATCGTCGCGTTTGAATAGCCGGGGGTTTTATGTGAGACGAGAGTTTTTCTTTTTCATTCATGTAAAATTCATTTGTATGTAATATTCTTTTATTGGGGCACTTCCGGGCTGAGGATGATGTCACCATTGTATATTATTTACTTTTCCGCATTAGGTAGACCCAAGGCGGGGAGCACAAGTAACCGGGTTTTAGGGTCCTGTGGGAGACCATCTCGAGGAGTCGAGACCGGGTCTCCTAACCCTAGAATTGGCAGTGTTGCTTGCCGCTCTCGTAGGGGTCTAGGGATGTGGGTTTGGCTATTCCTCGCGACGGTGGAATCCGTGTTTTATACAGGCTCATATTGAAAACACGGACGTCCTAGTATATCCAATATTTCATATATGTTCTTCTGCTGCAATATTCTGTGATTAGATCATATTACTGCCTGAGACGAATGTTTATATTATATTTATGCGATATATAGTATATATTGTTGATTTCGTTTCATATCTGATGATTGTGAAGCATAATTAAAATGGGACTTCATTAATGAGATTAATGAAATAAAAGAAACCTAAGATGTTGTAGAAACTTGTTTAAAAACTGGTAGCTCTAGTTCTTGGTTTGCATAGCGGTGTTCTTTGTAGAACATCCAGCACCTTATTCGAAAAGGAAAGAGCCGAGATCCCTTCACCCGGAGTGACCTCTTTATTGAAACTAGCAGATGCTACAAACTCGGCTTGTCTTTTGATTGCTTCTAAAGTTCTTGCTTTGCATAGTAGTATTTGTGAAATATCCTGCACCTTATTCGATGAGGAAAGAGCCGATGATCCCTTCACCGGGAGTGACCACTTTAGCAAAACTAGAAAAGCCTAAAAAACACTCCATTTAAAATCACTCGATTCTACAACGATATCAAGTTCATTACGCAAAAGGTTTTCTTAAAAACCTGTCGTAACCCTCCGTCATTTTAGGAAGTAGAGTACTTAGTATTCGTGCTGTGTTTGTTGACCTTAGTTAAGGCACAGTGTACGGTAGCTAAGTGATATCTTCCTATATAGCATATGATGCGATTAGTTAGGACAGTCATATGACATTGTTGACCTTAGTTAAGGGTCATGCGGGTGGGTCTAATTAATCAAGAAATGAAGGGTAGAACTTGACTAGTGCTTATGATTTGTTTGTTAGTGTATATGCCTTAGGGGCCATTATTGTATCATACTAGGTTGTATATTACTTAATGGAAGCTTGGGATATTCACAGTTGTATATAACAGCCTTGCTAAAAATTGTAGTATGCTACTTGGTTTGTGTCTACTTTAATATGTGCATATGTTTCTTGTAACGTATCACTTATACATTTTAGTAGAACACATAGGATCTTTGCTTGATTACCAGCGTTGTGATGGCAGTCACACTAGTGGGGGCTGGGTAGTCTGTAAGCAACATCTTATACAGGTCCCTGGTCGTTGGGTTATCAAGATAGGGCATCGATATTCCGGAGTAGACAAGTGTGTACGCTTCTCATCCTAGTTGGGGAGATGGTCTGTCCTACATCCATCAGTACGTCGTACTGGAGATAGTATACAGGTGCTCGTTAGGTTACGGGTACCCCGGACATGACTCGCAGGGGATCTGATTGGTTGGTATTATACCCATCGTCAGTTAACAGTTCCTAGGTGACATGAGTACAGCATAGTCCGCAGACTTGACACTGCTACTTCGCCTCGAGTGTGTCCCACTGTTCTTAGATTGCTACCCTACCACGGCTCAAAGGAGTCGTGCAAACTGGTAGCAGTTGGATGCAGTCCCGAGCACTTGGAGGCAATGGCGGTTAGATAGGATTCGTCTCTCCCGGTATTGGGAGTTGATATCGCGCTGTGTTAGAGAGCCATTACGCAAAGTCTCTGGCCAGGGCAAGTGAGATTTACTGGTAGGTTCCAGTAGTTTTCTCAAGGTTTAATGGGCTACGCTCCGACACGACTTATACAGCTATTAGGGGACTGACGCTTGCCGCCCCCTAGGCTCGATATGCGATAGTCTTAGAAGAACAGACCGGACTGTACGGAGATTGTCACATCAGGCTCAGTGGGAGCTCGGATGGTTTTACTCATCGGCCTTCTTATCGACATCTACCTGGGGACCGTTACGTACAGCTAGTGCCGCTTGCGGTCTGTGGTTAAACCCACTGCCAGCGTAGTGTCGAGTCTTTAGAGTCCCACATAGAGAGTTTCCCTGCTCCAGGCGAAACGATATAGAGGTCGTATGGTTTTATGACAAGGGTTCGGACGCATACGTGTGTTTACGCACGTACGACTTTTCGGACAGTTTTTTACTAGCCGGCTTTGGTTTAAGCCAGATTCTAGTATCGGGTTATAGGATTTATACAGTCTAAAGTTTTTCCGTGTTTTCACGGATTGGAGGGGCGTTCTCGTAATTTGTCGGGAAGCTTCTAGAAGAGTGGTGACTTGGGGGGTGAGGTGGCATTGCATTAAATGAGATTAGTGACTCATTTGTGTGATTCATCCATGTCATTAATGCATCATAAATGCTTAATGACTCATGGAGATGAATCAATCATAGATATTTATGAAGTTTGGTTGTTAATTCTATTATTTCATTTTTGGATAAATAAATAATGCTTCATATATATTATGATAGATCATTATCTCATTTCATTCATCATCTTCACCTTCTCTCTTCTCAAGCTCACTCTCTCTTCAAACCCTAACCCTAACCTCTCATGTGTTGAGATCAAGGGTTAGCTAGACTAATACATCCATAACCTCACTCTATATCTCGTAGGTAGTTTAGATTAGCACTTTAAGCAACTTAGTTATCTCAATTTAGAGATTAAGCTTGGTGTAGGAGCTTTCGGGTGGATCGTCTTTGACTCGAGGAGGTCGTTGAGGTGCCGATGTTCCAAGGAGCCTACGAGGGGTGGAGGACAGCGATGAAGACCCGAAGGACATGCAACGTGAGGTATAACTTCGAATCCGAGTAGTTAAACCTCCACTAGATTGTTAGCAATGGTTTAGATACGATTCATGCGCTCAAGTCCGTGTTACGAAGCTTTGATAATCGTTTTTCATATATTCCGCCTCCCCGCAAGTTCGTGGGGTGCGTGACATGGACTTACAGTGGTATCAGAGCCAACCAAACCATTACTAGCTTGTTAGTAACTGATTAGAAGTTCGATCGACTGGAAAACACGAAAACAAAAATTCGAAACCCTAAGTTTCTGTTAATTTTAAAAGTGTCTGAAAAAATATTTGACATACCTTAAAATTCACAGCAGGGAATTTAATGAATTCTCGGAAAATACGAGGGTTCAACTCGACTTGACAACTACGGAACCGCGGCCAAATGGTGCTTTTGGCCGCGGATCCGCGGCCGAGTCAACTCCGAGTTGACTTGGATTTGCTCTGTAATTCATTATTTTTGGTGTTTTGTTTTCTAGTATGTTCTGTTTCTACCCAGGTTTCTTCAGTACATGTGTGCTTTTGGGGTAGACACGGAATATGGTATTCGGTCGATGTTCTAAGATATTTGCTAATTGGGTTTTTATCTGTAATGTTTAATGTGTTCGTAAACCTTCCCTAATTGCTAGTATGTCGGTTGGCAGGGGGTTGCACATTTCTATAATGTTTACTGTTTGTGTATATGAGCTGTGTTGGACTGTTGTGATGATTAGCCGGGGTTTGAGATGTGTTTAATATTCATTCATTCCATGTAAATGTAATTTGATGTAATATTCTTTTGCGGGGCACATCCAGGATGCGGTTGTAGCCACCGTTGTATTATTTCTTTTTACTGTTTTTGCTCCTAGGATAGACCCAAGGTGGGGTACACAAACTACCGGGTACGTTGAAGTGTTTAGTGGCCTACTCACGTTGTTGAGGGAGACCGGTTCACTTCGGGTACTTGGCGGGTAGTTTGCCGTATCCGTAGGGGTCTGGGGTGGGGTAATGGCTATTCATCACAACTGTGTAATCCGTCTTTTATTGCAGGCTCAAAGCAAATGCGGATTGCTAGTAAATCCAATAAAGTTCATCAGTGGTCTGGAATGCTTATTATTGCGTCTGACGAATGTACAATATCTATATATATGATAGCTATTAGACGTCACTTATGTTTTACACCCGCGCTAGCCCAGCCCCCGCTCCGTCGTTAGTTAAGTAACCTAACGGGTGATGACGGGACCCTGTGGCGAATGCGGATGGCATAAGAGGACATGGTATTTTCGTTGTTTTCTGCAATGATAGGATAAATGATAGGACACATTATTATAATGCAAAGAAAATAAACCAAAGTTTAATCGTTGGAACAAATTTAAAAGAAACCACTCGGTTATTTTAAAAGATCAGAATTTTTAAAAAATTACGGAGCTTTAACCACTCCTTTTAAAAAGTATCAGGTTCCTTCGATTATATCAAGTTCACTACGTTCACGGTTTTACCAAAACCATTCGTAGCTCTCCGTCATTTCATATAGATAGTCATTAGTATTCAAGCTGTGTTTGTTGACTAAAGTCAAGGCACAGTGTTTGGTAGCTATTGGATATTCATATGCAGCATAGATAGATGCGTTGGTTTGGGATAGCCGTATTACCTTGTTGACTAAAGTCAAGGGTATGTACGGGTGGGTTCAAATTAACCTGGATAATGACGGGTAGAACTTGACATGTGACTTATGATTTGTTGACTAAAGTCAAGGTCATAAGAGCATGGGGAAATAATCCATATCGGGAATTTCTAAAGAAACTGAAATTTGCAGAAAGAGCATACCATTTTGGAGTTTGATGAATGTTGGTAGGATTCCTTCAACATTATCGTACGATGATATTTTGGATCCCGATCCTACTGTGAGTATATACTTATCAGGAGATTCGTCACTTAACGATCAATGCTATAAACCAAGTAGGTGCCTAGAAAGGTGTCAGAGAGGCTCCGCCCCGAGAGAAAAAAGGTTATTTAATTAAGGAACTTCGCGAAAGCGTTGGAAAACCTCCTTCGAAGTATCGTCACTGACCTGGCTGAACGGTTAAGCAAGAATTGTACGGTGAGAATAGTCCTGGCTAATTCTTCTTTTATGGTTTGAGGAGGGATTCGAGAAACAGTGGGAGCCATCCTGTTTAGATGAATTAAAAACCAATCTAAATTTGCAAGAGCATCATGCTAATAGTATTTTCTTCTCTCTCTTAAATTGCAGCGACCTTGTGACCACACATAGGTTACATCTAGATAACAAATTGATTGAATCTGACTTATATGACTGGCAAAGGTCTGTCCAGATGTCCATTGCCTATGACAAGCTGGACCACCCTATCACTACTCAAGATCCCGCCGTCCCGGGTCCAGTTTCAACTGTCGCGGATATGGATATTCGTCAGACAAGGGAAAAAGATAAAGAGAAAGCTAAGTGCATCATGTTAGCTTCAGTTGATGGTGTATACCAGAAGCAGCACGAGAAGATGGACTTAGTTTCCATCTTTCTCCATAACAAAGATTTATATGGAGTGCAATCTCATATCATAAGATATGAAAGCTCGAACGAATTAATTCAAGCGAGGTTAGCTGACGGGTCATCTGTAGGGGATAACGTCCTTACAATGACTAGCTATATTGATAAGCTCACGGACCTGAAGACCACGTCGGAGAACGGGTCAGATACTGACCTGATTCTATAGTCTCTACCTTCTACCCTGAAGAAAACCAGGAAGTAGAAAGAAAGAGAAGGGCAAAAGTTTCGGGACTGGATATAGTAAAAGAGGGACGTTCCTATTGTTATGGGATTGGGCATAGGCAGAAAGATTGCAGGGCTTTTGAAGCCAGTAGCCAGGATACGAAGCATGTTGTGGCTTCGACTTCGAGTGTGTTTGTAATAGAGAACTGTATGTCAGTTAACCCTACTTCCTGGGTATTGGATACCGGGTCAGGAACTCACATCTGTAATTCTTTACAGGCTCTGAGAAACCGTAGGGTTATCAGGATAGGTGACATGACCCTCACGGTTGTTAACGGAATGAGCATGAAAGCTGAATCCGTAGGGGAATATCATCTTGGACTGACAACTGGGCAGATATTGATTCTGCGTAACTGTTTTTATGTACCAGGTACGACTTGTAATATCATATCCGTATCCTTACTTTCTAAAGAAGGATGTGATTTTACATTCGTAAGTGATGTAGTTCACATCCACCTAAATCAAGTTATGATTGGGTCGGGTACATTAAAAAACGGGATATACGTATTAAATCAAGCTCAGATTTTCAGTATCCAGAACACACTTAAAAGAAAGTCTCCGGAAATAAATCAGGTTTTCTTATGACATTGTAGACTTGGTCACATCAATGAGAGAAGGTTGACTAAGTTACATAGAGAAGGATATTTGAATCCGTTCGAATACCAATCTTATGCTACTTGTGAATTTTTTCTCAAAGGAAAGATGACAAAAATTCCGTTTAGTGGACACGGAGAAAGAGCAAGCGAGCTCTTAGGACTCGTACACAGTGACGTGTGCGGTCCAATGTCTATACATGCGCGAGGTGGTTATTCCTACTTCATTACTTTTACGGATGATTTCTCTAGTTATGGATATGTCTTCTTAATGAAACACAAATCCGAGGCCTTTGAGAAATTCCAAGAATACAAGAATGAAGTGGAAAAACAAACAGGCAAGAGAATAAAGACACTGAGATCTGATCGAGGTGATGAATACTTAAGTGCCGAGTTCCTGGGTTACTTAAAAGAGAATGGAATTCTCTCTCAGCTTACTCCTCCATACACACCACAACACAACGGTGTAACGGAAAGGAGGAACCGAACCCTATTGGATATGGTTCGTTCCATGATGAGTAATGCTGAGTTACCGCGATCATTCTGGAGATATGCACTAGAATCAGCTGCATATCTTTTGAACCGAGTTCCAACCAAGACAGTGCTTACCACACCATATCAGATGTGGAGTGGGAAGAAACCCTGTCTTAAGTATATTAAGACATGGGGATGTCCAGCTTTTATAAAGATGCAGCATGCGGACAAGCTTGAGGCACGCTCAGTACAGTGTAAGTTTGTGGGATATCCAAAAAAACTCCATGGGATATTATTTCTATTACGCAGAGGAACAAAAGGTCTTTGTTTCTCAACATGCCCGCTTCTTGGAAACTGAATTTTTGGAAAATCAGAAGAGTGGGAGCGCAATAGAACTGGAAGAAATTCCAGAGCCACAAGCTATTACTGAAACCTTGGTAGAACAAGAAGGTTCAGGAGAATAGGACATCCCGACGCCACTCCGCAGAAGTAGTAGGCAATCTCATCCGCCCGAGAGATACTACGGTTTTCTCATAGTCGGGGATAGAGAGGATTGCACTATTGAGCCATTCAGAGCGGTGACTCAGTAAAATGGCTGGATACAATGCGGACCGAAATGGAGTCCATGTACACTAACAAAGTATGGACTTTGGACATTGCTCCAGATGGGGTAAAACCCGTAGGATGCAAATGGATCTTCAAAAACAAGATTTGTGTAGATAGACAGGTTGAAAGCTATAAGGCTAGACTTGTTGCAAAGGGTTTCTGTCAAAGACCTGGTTTGGACTATGACGAAACCTTTTCTCCAGTGGCTATGCTTAAATCTATTCGGGTCCTTCTTGCTATTGCTGCCTTCCACGATTATGAAATCTGGAAGATGGACGTAAAGACGGCCTTTCTAAATGGTAATTTGGAAGAAAGCGTCTATATGGATCAGCCAGAGGGATTCATTCAGAGTGGGAGCAGCGGTAAAGTATGCAAGCTGCATAAGTCCATTTATGGACTAAAGTAGGCATCGCGAAATTGGAACATCTGTTTTGATGATGCTGTCAAAGAATTTGACTTTATCAAAAATCCAGATGAACCTTGCATATATACAGTAAGATTGTAGGGAAAGCTGTAGCATTCCTCATCTTGTACGTAGATGACATTCTCCTAATAGGAAATGATATTCCTATGTTATAGTCAATCAAAAGATTCTTGTCACATAAATTCTCCATGAAAGACCTGGGTGATGCCACCTACATTCTGGGGATCCGGATCTATCGTGATAGATCAAAGAGGACGCTGGGACTTTCGCAGTCCAGGTACATAGACACCATAGTGAAGAGATTCAGTATGGATGATTCTAAGCGCGGTAATCTACCGGCTTGTCACGGAATCACCCTCTCCATAGAGATGTCTCCCAAGACTGATTTGGAAAGGGATCGCATGTCCATTATACCCTACGCTTCGGTGGTAGGCACTATAATGTATGCGATGTTATCTACCAGACCGGATGTAGCATACGCATTGAGCGTTGTAAACCGGTATCAGGCAAACCCAGGGGAGAAGCACTGGATAGCAGTAAAGAACATCCTCAAGTGCCTGAGGAGGACTAAAGATATGGTCTTAGTGTATGGCGGAAAAGACCTCCAGATTGAGGCCTTTGCCGACTCCGGCTTCCAGAGTGACAAAGATGACTCCAAGTCCATATCGGATTATGTCTTTACCCTCAATGGAGGGGCGGTTTGTTGGAAGAGTTCCAAACAGGAGACCGTTGCTGACTCAACGATGGAAGCAGAGTACATAGCTGCTTGCGATGCCGCAAAAGAAGCTGTCTGGATGAAGAAGTTCCTCACAGAACTTCAGGTGGTTCCTACCAGTGTTGATCCAATACTTTTGTATTGTGACAACAACGGCGCTATAGCTTTAGCGAAGGAACCCAGGTCCCATCAGAAGTCCAGACACATCTTAAGGCGGTATCACCGGATCAGGGAGATCGTAGATCGCCGTGATATCGAGGTGAAGAGAGTAGAGACGGAGAATAACATTGCTGATCCATTCACAAAGGCCCTTCCTCAGACGCAGTTCGAGAGGCTATTCGAGACGATAGGTCTACGATATGCCAGCTCATGGCCCTAGTGCAAGTGGGAGATTGTTAGTGTATATGCCCTAGGGGCCATTATTGTATCATACTAGGTTGTATATTACTTAATGGAAGGTTGGGATATTCACAGTTGTATATAACAGTCTTGCTAAAAATGGTAGTATGCTACTTGGTTTGTGTCTACTTTAATATGTGCATATGTTTCTTGTAACGTATCACTTATACAAATTAGTCGAGCCCATAGGATCTTTGCTTGATTACCAGCGTTGTGATGGCAGTCACACTAGTGGGGGCTGGGTAGTCTGTAAGCAACATCCTATACAGGTCCCTGGTCGTTGGATTATCGAGATAGGGCATCGATATTCCGGAGTAGTCTAAGTGTGTACGCTTCTCATCCCAGTTGGGGAGATGGACTGTCCCATAGCCATCAGTACGTCGTACTGGAGATAGTATACAGGTGCTCGTTAGGTTACGGGGACACCGGACGGGACTCGCAGGGGAACTGATTGGTTGGTATTATACCCATCGTCAGTTAACAGTTCCCAGGTGACATGAGTACAGCATAGTCCGCAGACTTGACACTGCTACTTCGCCTCGAGTGTGTCCCACTGTTCTTAGATTGCTACCCTAATACGGCTCAAAGGAGTCGTGCAAACAGGTAGCAGTTGGGTGCAGTCCCGAGCACTTGGAGGCAGTGGCAGTTAGATAAGATTCGTCTCTCCCGGTATTAGGAGTTGATATCGCGCTGTGTCAGAGAGCCATTACGCAAAGTCCCTGGCTAGGGCAAGCGAGATTTACTGGTAGGTTCCAGTAGTTTTCTCAGGGTGTAATGGGCTACACTCCGACACGACTTATACAGCTATTAGGGGACTGACGTTTGCCGCCCCCTAGGCTCGATATGCGATAGTCTTAGATGAACAGACTGGACTGTATGAAGATTGTCACATCAGGCTCAGTGGGAGTTCGGATGGTTTTACTCATCGTCCTTCTTATCGACATCTACCTGGGGACCGTTACGTACAGCTAGTGCTGCTTGCGGTCTGTGGTTAAACCCACTGCCAGCGTAGTGTCGAGTCTTTAGAGTCCCACACAGAGAGTTTCCCTGCTCCAGGCGAAACGATATAGAGGTTGTATGGTTTTACGACAAGGGTTCGGACGCATATGTGTGTTTACGCACGTACGACTTTTCGGACAGTTTTTTACTAGCCGGTTTTGGTTTAAGCCAGATTCTAGTATCGGGTTATAGGATTTATACAGTCTAAAGTTTTTCCGTGTTTTCACGGATTGGAGGGGCGTTCTCGTAATTTGTCGGGAAGCTTCGAGAAGAGTGGTGACTTGGGGGGTAAGGTGGCATTGCATTAAATGATATTAGTGACTCATTTGTGTGATTCATCCATGTCATTAATGCATCATAAATGCTTAATAACTCATGGAGGTGAATCACTCATAGATATTTATGAAGCATGGTTGTTAATTCTATTATTTCATTTTTGGATAAATAAATAATGCTTCATATATATTATGATAGATCATTATCTCATTTCATTCATCATCTTCACCTTCTCTCTCCTCAAGCTCACTCTCTCTTCAAACCCTAACCCTAACCTCTCATGTGTTGAGATCAAGGGTTAGCTAGACTAATACATCCATAAGCTCACTCTATATCCCCTAGGTAGCTTAGATTAGCACTTTAAGCAACCTAGTTATCTCAATTTAGAGATTAAGCTTGGCGTAGGAGCTTTCGGGTGGATCGTCTTTGACTCGAGGAGGCCGTTGAGGTGCCAATGTTCCAAGGAGCCTACAAGGAGTGGAGGACAGCGATGAAGACACGAAGGACATGCAACGTGAGGTATAACTTCGAATCCGAGTAGTTAAACCTCCAGTAGATTGTTTGCAATGGTTTAGATACGATTCATGCGCTCAAGTCCATATTACGAAACTTTGATAATCGTTTTTCAAATATTCTGCCTCCCCGCAAGTTCGGGGGGTGCGTGACATGGACTTACATTGTTAACCATAGTTAAGGTCATAACTCACTAGGGGTAAAATATTATTGGGAATTTCAAGTGTTGAAATTTGCAATGAGATTGCATACCTTCTATGAAATAGTTGGATCCCGATACCCGCTGCGAGTAAGAGTTACTCCTGGGAGAGTTTTACACATTATAATTAGCCTATCAAGTAGATGACTAGAATGGTGTCAACGGGGTTACGCCCTTGGGAAAATGAGGTTTATTTTAATTTGGTCCGTGCGAAAGCACGGGGAACCTCCCTCAAAGTACTGGCACTGGCCTGGCTGAAAGATTGACGAACTTGTAGGGTGTAATTAACCCCGGCTAGTATTTCCTTTTAGGGTTTGAAGGAAGATTTGACTAAAACAGTGGGAGACATCCTGATTAGATAAATTAATAACCAATCTAATCTTGTAAAAGAGCACGCTGAGTGTTTTCTTTTCTCTCTCTCCAAGTAGCGACCATGTCTTGCCTTAATCAAGATAATAATACGGATGTATTTGACCGAACCAGCTTGTTATACTGAGCTGGGGAACGTTGGTCTCGCTCCAACTTATAATTGTTATAAGACAGAGCAGGAAATTGGGGAATACCAGATTTCCTGTGCTTCCTAAACGAAGAAAGTGCATGCTGATGCATCATCTTCGGGTGTGTTCATTACATAGAACTGTTTCTCAGTATCCTTTACGTCCTGGGTATGAGATACCGGATCGGGATCCCGCATATGTAATCTATTACATAGGCTACAGATAGGTAGAGAACTGAGAACGGGTAATAAGTTTCATGAGATAGAAACGGTGCAAGTGTTGTAGCCAAGTCTGTTGGTCACTACCACCTTGTATTACCAAAATACATTGATTCTGAACGATTGTTATTAGATACCGAACCTGATATACAACATCATATCAGTCTCTTTATTACTAAAGAAATGATATAATTTTGTATTGTTGGATAATGTTTTGAACATTTCCTATATCAAGAGTTGATCGGTTCAGGCACGTTATCTAAAAGCATTGACGTTCTAAATCAAACTACAGTTCTTAGTATACAGAACACACACAAGAGGAATAGTTCAGAAATAAACGAATCCTTCTTGAGATATTGTAGACTAGGTCATATCAATGCGACCCGACTAGCCAAGTTACATTTAGATGCATATTTAAATTAGTTTAAATTTACATCTTATGAAACTTGCCGGTCATGTCACAAAGATAAGATGACCATAGCTCTGTTTATTGGTAACAGAGAAAGAGTTAGTGAACTCTTGGGATTGATACATGTTGATGTATGAAGGTCCCCTGTCTACACATGCCAAGATCAGTTCTTCATACTTCATTACATTCTCTGATAATCTCTCAAGATTCAGACATATGTTCCTGTTGAAACACAAGTCCGAAGCTTTTGAGATATTCACAGAATATAAGTTAGAAGTAGAGAACCATAAACGGGTATAAGTATTATGTCCTTTGATGAGATCAGGGAGGAGAATACTTGAGCACGGAATTCCTGGACTATTCTAAAAGGGAATGAGATTCTCTCTCAGCATTACTCCTCCGAATACACCACAGCACCTCAGTGTATCGGGGAGGAGCAATAGCACCCTATTTGATATGGTGTGCTCTTACAAGTGCCGAGAAACCCTAATACGGATCGTTAACTAGAATTTTAGGCGACAAAAGAAAGTAGTTAAAAACTTAACTAAAAGAACGGAAATACAACCTTTGTAGATCCGGTCCTCCACCTCCACGGCTCCATGATGAAGTCCCCTCTCTGTCCATATCGGATCCCGGGCTCTAGCGTCGGCTTCGTCGGAGAAATGGGCGGGCTAGGTCGTCGATGTCGATGCCGAAGATGATCTACGTCGAGGCATCACAAGATCAAGCTCCTGCTTCTCCAAGTCATGAAACTTGTGAAGAAAACACCCTATACTACTTGGCAAGAGATAGAGGGTGAAGAAATAGGAGGTGGGTGCACTTTAGAATTGGATTTCTCACACTTTTTCATCAATCACCATTGATGGTGAAGCTTTTTCTACTTTGAAAGAAGAAGAAGAAGAAGATGAATAATATGATGAGTTATTCTCAAAAAGAAAATAAAACAATACTTATCATATGGAAACCATGGTCAAGTGTAGAGAATAAATCATGGTTAGAAGGAATGGTTAGGGTTAAGCATGAAGACAAAATGGTCACTTAGTCAAAGCTTCATGAAGCTTCAACATGCATCCAAAGAAAGCCACCATTTTTCTTTATGCTTATTATTTTCCAAAAAGAATAAACAAATAAATAAATGAATAAATAAGTAATGGATAAACAAAACCCTAATCATTAGTTTAACCATGGTTTAATTCTTTGCACTTAACCAAGTAAACATGTATCATCAAACATGATACAATTATTCGCACAAAAAGTATATCACATATACAACTTGTACATCCAAGTGAGAAAATCCATTTGAAGTGAACCAATACTAGTTAATGCAAAGTAATATATCAAATATATAATTATACATTAAATCATTAAATCAACACTTGATTTAACGATCCGGTCATATCGCATATAACCGACTAGTATCCTATGTATCGGCTTACCGAATCAATCCTTGATTCGATAACTAGGTTATATCGCATACAACCATATCGATACATTCATCGCGAGAATAGAATACGGTATCACATACACGCATTATTCTCGGTCCCGCACATATCTCATATGCGCTTCTATTTCGTTTCGCTTGAGCCAGGAAACCTCTGTGTAGGACTCTAAAGACTCGTCAATACGCCGGCAGCAGGTGATGATCATATCAAACACCCACAAGCCGCAAGCGGTCTGCTAAACGTAACGGCCACCCGGGTATTGAGCGATCAGAAGATCGACGAGCAAGCCCGCTCACACTCCTGTGAATCCAACCAGTAACACTTACCGTACAGTCCGGTCTCGTCGTCTGATATGTCGCATATCTCGCCTAGGGGTGGTAAACGTCAGACCCCAATAGCTCGATAAGTCGTGTCGATATGAGGTCTATAACAGTTCGAGAAGCTACAGGTAACACTTACCAGTAATTCTCAGCAACCCTGGCCAGGGATTTCCGGTTATAGCCAATCGAACACTGCGCAACATCAACTCCCTATACCGGGAGAGGCGAATCCCCTCCTATCGCTCATTGCCTCCATGTGATTCGGGACTGTACCCAAAAACCACCGTTTTGCACGCCCTCTTGGACGTGGTACGGTGGAAATCAAAGCACAGTGGGAACCACACAAGACTCTATGACGATCTCGGGTCAACAGTCTACTCTGTACCAGTGTCACCAGAGAACTGCCATCTGACGTAAGGTATAACACCATCTGGGAGTTCTCGGCGAGTCCGTCCAGTGTACCCAGTCTCCACTGAGCACCCGTACATCATCTCTGATGTCGAACACCAATGGATATGGTATCATCCATCGCCCATCTGTATGGGTCGAGAAGGTATACGCTAGTCTACTCTAGTATATCGATGCCCTGTCTCGATATACCCACGACTAGGGACCTTGAAGGATGTACTTATGGACTACCATGTCCCCACTAGTATGATCTGCATCATAGTCCAGGTAGTCAAGTACACATCCTAAGGGATTTACCAACATGTAACAGAGAGACAATCAGTATACACGTTAAGGTAAAGATCAACCAGATAGCATACTATCATGTCGAGCAAGAAAGTCCTCCCTATATATGTCCAAGCATCCACTACAATATACATCCTATGTATAGTAATGGCCTCTAGGGCATACATATAACTAACAATCTCCCACTTGCACTAGGGCCATCTGATAGCAGTGGTTGTAGTATCTCATACTCAACCATCCCATAAAAATCTCTCTCTGGGAACAGGCCTTTATGAGTGGATCCGCTGTGTTTGTCCTCTGAGTCTACTCTCCAAACCTCGATCACCCTGGAGATCAACCATCTCCATGATCAGGTGACACTGCCTTAGAATATGTCTGGATCACTGATGGGACCGGCGTTCCTCGGCATAAGCCACAACTCCATTGTCTCACAATGGTTGGAACGTAGTTCATCTCATGAACCAATACCCAAACATCCTCTTTGGTAGCATCTTAAGTAGCGATGAATCCTGCCTTTATCGTCTAGTATGCCACGGTATCTAGCTTGGAACTCTTCCAACATACCTTCCCTATACTTAGAATAAAGACAATGCCTGTGACTGACATTCAGTCGTGTTTATCACCCTGGAACCCTTCCAGTGATTCTCCCCAGGATCGATTGATACAATCTCACTACATCTAGTGAGTATCCTAACATCCAATTACATCTATCTCATAGATGAAAACTCAGGATTTAGGAGGTATCACTTTGATCCTATATGGAGAATCTTTGTGATAATCGGAGATTGACCGAGCGTAGCATAGGAAACTCCTTCCCTATCAAGAGTATGTCATCCACGTACTCTACGAGGATCACTACCATACTCCCTACTACCTTCTTGTATATACAAGGTTCATCTACCATTTTGATGATGTCAAACTATTTGACTAACTCATCAAAACAGATGTTCCAACTCCGCGATGCCTGCTTTATCATATAAAACATCTTGCACACGTTTCCGCTGCTCCCACTGTGTACGAAGCCCTCTGGCTGTGTACTTATAGACGCTCTCTTCCAAAACATCATTTAGAAAAGCAGTCATGACACCCTACCACCAGATATCGTAGTCATGGTATATAGCCGTGGCAAGTAGGATCTGGATGGACTTAAGCATAGATCCTTAGAAAAGGTTTCAACATAATCCACACCTGGTTGATGACGAAAACCTTTAACAAGTCTAGCTTTGAAAGTCTCAACCTTTCCAAGTACACCAAGTAATCTTCTCAAGATATACTTGCTCCTGATGGGGATTTAACCCTTCAGATATGGCAACCAAAGTCCATACTTTGTTGGTGTACATGGATTCCATCTCAGATCGCTAAGCATCCAGCCATTTCGACAAAGTCTTACTCCCGATGGCCAGTTCGAAACTAGTTGGGTCATCATCTCATGATGCAATCCTCGCTCCCACTGTCATAGAGAAACCGAAATATCTCTCAGGTGGGTGAGGAACCCTACTAGATCGGCGGAGAGGCTGAGGTTCGTTGGTAACTATTGAATCCTTCGGTTCTACCAAATCATGAGCTGCAGATTGTATAGCTGTAACATTTCCAGTTCTACATAACAGATCTTGCCTCGAGCTTGTCCGGATTTTGTTTTTAGACATAGGCCGGACAACCCCAAATCTTAACTAACTTAAGATATGGGCTTTTTCCTTTCCATATCACATATGAAGTGGTAGGCAACTGATTGGATCGGAACCCTATTCAATAGGTATGCAACTTCATAAGTGCATAACTCCCAAAAGAAAAAAGGTAACTCAGCAGTACTCATCATAGAGCACACCATATCAAATAGGGTGTATCTGCTCCGCCCCGATATACCATCGTATGGTGTATCCGGAGGAGTAATCCTGAGAGAGAATCTCATTCTCCTTAAGAATAGTCCAGGATTTCCATGCTTAAGTATTCTCCTCCTTGATCTCATCATAGGACATAATACTTATACCCGTATTTTGGTTCTCTACTTCTAACTTATATTCCGTGAATATCTCAAAAGGTTCGGACTTGTGTTTCAACAGGAACATATGTCTGAATCTTGAGAGATCATCAGAGAATGTAACGAAGTACAAAGAACCGGTCCTGGCATGTGTAGACAGGAGACCTTACATACATCATCATGTATCAGTCCCAAGAGTTCACTAACTCTTTCTCTGTTTCCAGTAAACGGAGCTATGGTCATCTTATCATTGTGACATGACTGGCAAGTTTCACAAGATGTAAATTCAAACAGATTTAAATATGCATCTATGTGCAACTTAGCTAGTCAGGTCGCATTGATATGACCTATTCTACAATACCTCAAAAAGGATTCGTTCATTTCTGAACTCTTCCTCTTGTGTGTGTTCCGTATACTTAAGAACTGTAGTTTGATTTAGACCATCAATGCTTTTAGATAACGTGCCTGAACCGATCAACTTTTTATATAGGAAATGTTCAAAACATTATCCAACAATACAAAATTTTATCATTTCTTTACTAATAAAGAGATAGATATGATTTTGTATATCAGGTTCGGTATCTAATAACATTCGTTCAGAATCAATGTATTTGGAATACAGGGTGACAGTGACCAACAGACTTGGCTGCAACACTTGCCCCGTTTTCTGCCTCATGAAACTTATCACCCGTTCTCAGTTCTTTACCTATCTGTAGCCCATGTAACATATTACATATCTGGGATCCTGATCTGGTATCACATACCCAGGACGTAAAGGATACTGAGAAACAGTTCTCTGTAATGAACACACCCGAAGATGATGCATCAACATGCACTCTCTTCGTTTGGGCGGCATGGGAATTCTGGTAATCCCTAATTTCCTGCTCTGTCTTATAACAATTATAAGTGGGAGCGGGACCAACGTTCCCCAGCTCAGTATGACAAGCGGGTTCGGTCAATACATCCGTATTATTATCTTGATTAAGGCGTGATATGGTCGCTACCTGAAGAGAGAGAGAAGAAAACACTCAGCGTGCGCCCTTGCAAGAATAGATTGGTTTTATTTAATCTAATCAGGATGGCTCCCACTGTTTTAATCAAATCTTCCTTCAAACCCTAAAAGGAAAGACTAGCCGGGATTAATTACACACTACAAGTTCGCCAATCTTTCAGCCAAGCCAGTGTCGGTACTTTGAGGGAGGTCCCCCGTGCTTTCGCACGAAGCTAATTAATGTAAACCTCATTTTCCCAGAGGCGTAACCTCGTTGACACCTTTCTAGACACCTACTTGATCGGCTAATTGTAATGTGTAAAACTCTCCCAGGAGTAACTCTTACTCGCAGCGGGTATCGGGATTCAACTATCTCATAGAAGGTATGCAATCTTATTGCAAATTTCAACACTTGAAATTCCCGATAATATTTTGCCCCTAGCGTCCTATGACCTTGACGGAGGGCAAACTACCCATAGTCCGCTAGTCAAGTTCAACCCGTCATTTCCTGATTGAATTAAACCCACCCGCACGACCCTTGACGGAGGCCAAACAACGCCGTACGAATACCCTAATCCAACCGCATCATATGCTAGCAGATAAGCACTAGTTAGCTACCGTACAGTACGCCTTGACGGAGGCCAAACTACCGCAGCACGAATACTAACTAGTACTTATCTGAAATGACGGAGGGCTACGACACATTTTTCTGAAAACCTATTGCGTAATGAACTTGATATCATTGTAGGATCGAATGAATTTTGAAATGGAGTGTTTTTGAGGCTTTTCTAGTTTTGCTAAAGGAGTCACTGCCGGTGAAGGGATCGTCGGTCCTTTCCTCGTCGAATGAGGTGCGAGATATATCATATATATCACTGTGCAAAGCAAAAACTCTTAAAAGCAATCAAAAGACAAACCGAGTGTGTAGCATCCGCCAGTTATTGATAAAGGAGTCACTCCCGGTGAAGGGATCTCGGTCCTTTCCTTATCGAATAAGGTGCAGGATATATCATATATACCGCTGTGCAAAGCAAGAACTGTAGCTACCTGTTTTATTTTTGAAATTCGATTCTACAACATCTTAGGTTTGTTTTACTTTCATTAATCACATTAATGAAGTCCCAGCATTTAAGTACCTAAACATCACAGATAAATACGACGTACACTTATGCCATCCGCATTCGCCTCGATGTCCCCTCGTGCACAGTTAGGTTAGGTGACTAACGACAGAGCGGGGTAGGGCTAGCGCGGGTGTAAAATATAAGTAACGCCTATATAATATATCATATATACTATTTAAAGTATCCATCACAGAACATCACATGATCACATCATAGATATCGCAGCAGAAGAATCATATGAAATATTAGATATACTAGGACGTCCGTGTTTTCAATACGAGCCAATATAAAACACGGATTCCACGGTCGCGATGAATAGCCAAACCCACACCCCTAGACCCCTACGAGAGCGGCAAGCAACCCTACCAATTCTAGAGTTAGGAGACCCGGACTCGACTCCTCGAGTTGGTCTCCCACTGGACTCCAGAACCCGGTTACTTGTGCTCCCCTCCTTGGGTCTATCCTAGTGCGGAAAAGAAAATAATATACAAAGGGTGACATCTTCCGCAACCTGGAAGTGCCCCAATAAAAGAATATTACATACAAGTTTGTACATGAATGAAAATGAAAAACAGTCATCTCACATAAAAACCCCCGGCTATTCAAACACGACGATCCAATATAACATATCCAGCAACACATAACATCACATGTCATCAACGTAAGTAAATATGCGCATCCCAATTGTCGTTGACATATAGCAACGAAACCGGCGATATCACATATTACACTTACGGTCACATAAAAGAAAGTGTAAAACTACAACAGTTGGAATCCGCAACATCCTCAGACATCGCATGCCTGACTAAATGAATTTCTTAGACATCGCATGCCTAACAATTATAAACCCCGCATTTTAGTCTCATCATCGAAAACTCTTTTCAATATTAAGTCGGGCAATTCAACAAGATTACCGACATCCTGATCGGATGCTCGTCGCAAACTTTAGTAGGCGGCCGCACCCCCGACGCCGTCGACGAAGTGCACCAAGGCAGAACACCGCTTCCGCGAGCACCCGAACGGATGCTTTCGGCGACGGGGTTTTCCTACAGTCACTTGGTCGGGGGTATGGAGTGAGGCTGTCTATTAAGTTTACCCGGCGAGTATCCGCGTACGCTACGTGATTGCGACGGACTTTTGATCATATCAAAATTCCGTGGCAACCGATCAAGTGAGACTAAACTGCTATGTTTATAACATTCATTCAGTTATCTCATAACTACTTGTGAATTCCAATTATTGTATCCCATTCCAGATAATTAGAAAATGTTAAACTTTCCGATCGAACATTCAAACACCCAAGTTTTCCCGATACAGATCAACACATGAAACAAGTCTAAAAACATTCAGTTCGTGCCTCAGTACCAACGGTCCAGCCGTAGAAGGGTCAAGCCAACGCCTCACATGTGGCACGCCGTACTGCCCCAAACCCGAAGGTTCAAAGGGTAGTTCAAGACGGTCACATAATCGAGTTAAGGTTTGTTGTCTTCTAGAGGGACCATCGCGTTACTTGCACTACTTAGAACGTGATTAAACTACAGAAAAATCCAACAATTGGAAATTTCCCGGCAAGGGAAAAAGTGGGTATTTATATCCGGTCGAACTTTTTAACATATTCAAAAAATTATCCGGAAAACCACATAGACAAAGTCTGATAATCCGATCGAATAAACGAATCCCCAAAACAACCCAGAATATTCAACTCTTGAATAAATATTAAAAAATCCCAGAAAATACAGCACTAAAAGTTAGGAATTACTGTGCAAAATTCAAGAGGTGATGTGACAACTTGGCCGCGGAACCGCCGCACAAGCCATGCTTGTGCCGCGGTTCCGCCGCTCTTTAGACGAATCAGTTGGTCAAATTTGCACCGTAATTCTTAGAATCTCCTGCTGAATTTTTTAAGAATTTTTAATCTGGAAAAAACCTAGTTTTTGAAAAAAGTCCAGAGAGCATTTTTTGTGTTAGGGTTTTGGTTCGTTCGGGTTTCAAACTTCGTCTACGCATCGCCTAAGGCTCTAGCTAGGCTCTGATACCACTGTAGGGTTCCTAGGCACTCTCAAGAGGTCTCACAAGGCATCAACCATGCCAATTTCAAATTTTACAAGTGCCGAGAAACCGTAATACGGATCGTTAACTAGAATTTTAGGCGACAAAAGAAAGTAGTTAACAACTTAACTAAAAGAACGGAAATACAACCTTTGTAGATCCGGTCCTCCACCTCCACGGCTCCGTGATGAAGTCCCCTCGCTGTCCATATCGGATCCCGGGATCTAGCGTCGGCTTCGTCGGAGAAATGGGCGGGCTAGGTCGTCGATGTCGATGCCGAAGATGATCTACGTCGAGGCATCACAAGATCAAGCTCCTGCTTCACCAAGTCATGAAACTTGTGAAGAAAACACCCTATACTACTTGGCAAGAGATAGAGGGTGAAGAAATAGGAGGTGGGTGCACTTTAGAATTGGATTTCTCACTCTTTTTCATCAATCACCATTGATGGTCAAGCTTTTTCTACTTTGAAAGTAGAAGAAGAAGAAGATGAATAATATGATGAGTTTTTCTCAAAAAGAAAATAAAACAATACTTATCATATGGCAACCATGGTCAAGTGTAGAGAATAAATCATGGTTAGATGGAATGGTTAGGGTTAAGCATGAAGACAAAATGGTCACTTAGTCAAAGCTTCATGAAGCTTCAACATGCATCCAAAGAAAGCCACCATTTTTCTTTATGCTTATTATTTTCCAAAAAGAATAAACAAATAAATAAATGAATAAATAAGTAATGGATAAACAAAACCCTAATCATTAGTTTAACCATGGTTTAATTCTTTGCACTTAACCAAGTAAACATGTATCATCAAACATGATACAATTATTTGCTCAAAAAGTATATCACATATACAACTTGTACATCCAAGTGAGAAAATCCATTTGAAGTGAACCAATACTAGTTAATGCAAAGTAATATATCAAATATATAATTATACATTAAATCATTAAATCAACACTTGATTTAACGATCCGGTCATATCGCATATAACCGACTAGTATCCTATGTATCGGCTTACCGAATCAATCCTTGATTCGATAACTAGGTTATATCGCATACAACCATATCGATACATTCATCGCGAGAATAGAATACGGTATCACATACACGCATTATTCTCGGTCCCGCACATATCTCATATGCGCTCCTATTTCGTTTCGCTTGAGCCAGGAAACCTCTGTGTAGGACTCTAAAGACTCGTCAATACGCCGGCAGCAGGTGATGATCATATCAAACACCCACAAGCCGCAAGCGGTCTGCTAAACGTAACGGCCACCCGGGTATTGAGCGATCAGAAGATCGACGAGCAAGCCCGCTCACACTCCTGTGAATCCAACCAGTAACACTTACCGTACAGTCCGGTCTCGTCGTCTGATATGTCGCATATCTCGCCTAGGGGTGGTAAACGTCAGACCCCAATAGCTCGATAAGTCGTGTCGATATGAGGTCTATAACAGTTCGAGAAGCTACAGGTAACACTTACCAGTAATTCTCAGCAACCCTGGCCAGGGATTTCCGGTTATAGCCAATCGAACACTGCGCAACATCAACTCCCTATACCGGGAGAGGCGAATCCCCTCCTATCGCTCATTGCCTCCATGTGATTCGGGACTGTACCCAAAAACCACCGTTTTGCACGCCCTCTTGGACGTGGTAAGGTGGAAATCAAAGCACAGTGGGAACCACACAAGACTCTATGACGATCTCGGGTCAACAGACTACTCTGTACCAGTGTCACCAGAGAACTGCCATCTGACGTAAGGTATAACACCATCTGGGAGTTCTCGGCGAGTCCGTCCAGTGTACCCAGTCTCCACTGAGCACCCGTACATCATCTCTGATGTCAAACACCAATGGATATGGTATCATCCATCGCCCATCTGTATGGGTCGAGAAGGTATACGCTAGTCTACTCTGGTATATCGATGCCCTGTCTCGATATACCCACGACTAGGGACCTTGAAGGATGTACTTATGGACTACCATGTCCCCACTAGTATGATCTGCATCATAGTCCAGGTAGTCAAGTACACATCCTAAGGGCTTTACCAACATGTAACAGAGAGACAATCAGTATATTAAGGTAAAGATCAACCAGATAGCATACTATCATGTCGAGCAAGAAAGTCCTCCCTATATATGTCCAAGCATCCACTACAATATACATCCTATGTATAGTAATGGCCTCTAGGTCATACATATAACTAACAGCTCTATGATCAATACTACTGAGTTTCCGATTTCCTTTTGGGTGTAATGCACTTGAGAAGCTGCATACCTATTGAATAGGGTTCAAATCAGATCAGTTGCCTACCACTTCATATGTGATATGGAAAGGGAAGATCCCATATCTTGAGTTTGTTAAGATTTGGGGTTGTCCGGCCTATGTCTAAAAAGCAAAATCCGGACAAGCTCGAGGCAAGGTCTGTTCTGTAGAACTGGAAAGGTTCCAGCTATACAAACTGCCGCTGATGATTTGGTAAACCCGAAGGATTCAATAGATTCCAACGAACCTCAGCATCTCCGCCGATCTAGTAGGGTTCCTCACCCACCTGAGAGATATTTCGGCTTCTCTATGACAGTGGGAGCGAGTATTGCATCATGAGATGATGACCCAACTAGTTTCGAGCAGGCCATCAGGAGTGGAACTCTGTAAGAATGGCTGGATGCTTAGTGATCTGAGATGGAATCCTTATACACCAACAAAGTATGGACTTTGGTTGCTTTATCTGAAGGGTTAAATCTCCATCAGGAGCGAGTATATCTTGAGAAGATTTCTTGGTGTACATGGAAAAGTTGAGACTTTCAAAACTATGCTTAAGTCCATCCAGATCCTACTTGCCACGGCTACATACCATGACTATGATATCTGGCGGTTGGGTGTCATGACTGCTTTTCTAAATGATGATTTGGAAGAGAGCTTCTATAAGTACACAGCCAGAGGGCTTCGTAGACAGTGGGAGCAGCGGAAACGTATGCAAGATGATTTATAGGATAAAGCAGGCATCGCAGAGTTGGAACATCTGTTTTGATGTGGTAGTCAAAGAGTTTGACTTTATCAAAATGGTAGATGAACCTTGTATACACAAAAAGGTAGTAGGGAGTATGGTGGTGATCCTCGTAGAGTACATGGATGACATACTCTTGATAGGGAAGGAGTTTCCTATGCTACGCTCGGTCAATCTCCGCTTAACACAAGCATTCTCCATATAGGATCAAGATGATACCTCCTAAATCCTGGGTTTTTGGATCTATGAGATAGATCTAATTGGATGTTAGGATACTCACTAGTTGTAGTGAGATAGTATCAATCGATCCTTGGGAGAATCACTAGAAAGGTTCCAGGGTGATAAGGACGACTGAATGTCAGTCGCAGGCATTGTCATTACCCTCAGTAGAGGGACGGTATGTTGGAAGAGTTCCAAGCTAGATACCGTGACTTACTAGACGATCAAAGGCAAGATACATCGTTACCAAGAATGCTACCAAAGAGGCTGTCTGGATATATAAGTTCATGAGATGAACTTCGTTCCTGCCATTGTATGACAATGGAGTTGTGGCTTATGCCAAGGAACCCCCGTCCCATTAGAAATCCAGATATAATTCTTAGGCAGTATCACCTGATTATGGAGATGGTTGATCTCCAGGGAGATCAAGGTTAGGAGAGTAGACACAGAGGACAACAGCGCGGATCCACTCACAAAGGCCTTTTTCCCAGAAGAGACTTTTTTGGGATGGTTGAGTATGAGATACTTCAACCACAGCTAATTGTTGGGTATGTGATACCACAATAGATGACCCTAGTGCAAGTGGGAGATTGTTAGTTATATGTATGACCTAGAGGCCATTACTATACATACGATGTATATTGTAGTGGATGCTTGGACATATATAGGGAGGACTTTCTCGCTCGACATGATAGTATGCTATCTGGTTGTACTTTATCTAAACATGTACTCTGATTGTCTCTATGTTACAAGTTGATAAAGCCCTTAGGATATGTACTCGACTACTGGGACTATGATGAGATCATACTAGTGGGCCCACGGTAGTCGGCGAGTACATCCTATAACTGTACCTAGTCGAGGGTGTATCGAGACAGGGCATCGATACACCAGAGTAGACTAGCGTATACGCATCTTGACACATATGATGGGCCATGGATGATCCCATATCAATCGGTGTTTGACATCAAGGATGGTGTACGGGTGCTCAGTGGAGACTGGGTACACTGGACGGACTCGCCGAGAACTCCCAGATGGTATTATACCTCATGTCAGATGGCAGTTCTCCGGTGACACTGGTACAGAGTAGTCTGTTGACCCGAGATCTTCAAAGAGTCTTGTGTGATTCCCACTGTGCTTTGATTTCCATAATACCACGTCCAAGAGGGCGTGCAAAAAGGTGGCTTTTGGGTACAGTCCCGAATCGCATGGAGGCAATGAGCGATAGGAGGGGATTCGTCTCTCCCGGTATAGGGAGTTGATGTTGCGCTGTGTTCGATTGGCTATAACTGGAAATCCCTGGCCAGGGTTGCTGAGATTTACTGGTAAGGGTTATCAGTAGTTTCTCGAACTGTTATAGACCTCATATCGACACGAGTTATCAAGCTACTGGGGTCTGACGTTTACCACCCTTTGGCGAGATATGCGATATATCAGACGACGAGACCGGACTGTACGGGAGTGTTACTGATTGGATTCACAGGGGAATGTACAGGCTTGCTTGTTGATCTTCTGAGCACTCAATACCTGGGTGGCTGTTACGTTTAGCTGACCGCTTGCAGCTTGTGGTTGTTTGATATGATCATCACCTACTGCCGGCGTATTGACGATTCTTTAGAGTCCTATACAGAGGTTTCTTGACTCAGGCAAAACGGAGTAGGGGCATAGATGTGATATGTGCAGGACCGAGAATAATGCGATATGTGATATCGTATTCTATTCTCGCGATATTTGATATCAGCCGGGTCATCGAATCAAGTGTTGATTTGATGAATCGGTAAATGAGATATTAGTCGTTTATATGCGATATAGCCGGATTGTCGGATCAAGTGTAGATTCGATAATTTAATGTATAATAATATATATGATATATTAAATTACATTAACTAATATTAGCTCACTAAAAGATTCTTTTTCTCACTCGGGTAATACATTGATATATATGCGATATATGTTAAATGTATTATTTTATTTTGTTACAATAAATATTATATATGTGATATATATTATTTTAACATGATATGATAACTAATGCAACATGTTTAGTGGAGGTTAAACAAGATTAGGGTTTGATTTGCGTTAGTGCATTCATGAACCTTCTGGAAGGTTTCTTTTTGTTTTTGTAAAGATATTTTCAAGTGACTCATGCTTTAATCCAACCTAAACACTAGCCCTAGTTAAATCTCTACAAAGGTTTAGTTAACCATGGTTGTATTATTCATCATTATTATCTTTTCATTATTCATCACAAAAGGTTTCTAATTTTATTCATCTTCTTCTTCCTTCTTGCTTCATGGAAAAAGCTTTCTAGCTTTATCTAAGTGATGATTATGTGTGAGAAAAAGATTATAAATGAGAGCAAAAATCCTACTTCATCATCCTCATCTATCCTTGCCTTTTAGATGAGAGTGTTTACTTCATTTAGTGAGTGAGAGCTTGTGTTAATGAAACTTCAAGGTAGATCATCTTTATTATCGAAGATCGGAAGCAAGCTCGCATCTTTCTCTTCATGGAGCCTCTCGAGAGTCCGGAACACGATGATCGCAGCGAAGGGACTTCAACACGGAGCTTAAGAAGTGAAGGATAGGATCTACAAAGGTTGTAATCGCTCTCACTTAGTGTTAAAGTGTTTAATATGCTTGTTTTCGCATAAACTCTAGTTTAAAGATCCGGCTTTGGGTTATTCGGCACGGCTAAAATTTTAATCGGGCCTGGTTGATGCCTCGTAGACCCTTGTGCATGTGCCTAGCAACCCTACACTCGCCGGCTGGCCTCTGGTGCTCGGCCTTGACTTGCTGACAAGTCAGGCACCTCGATACAAAGTCTGTAACATCCTTCTTCAACCCGTCCCACCAGTGAACTGCTCTCAAATCACGGTACATCTTGGTGGAACCTGTATGAATACTGTATACTTATCTATGAGCCTCCTCAAGAATATCAGGCCTCAGTCCCCCAGAATCTGGTACGCACAGTCGAGTCCCAAATCGAAGTATCCCATGATCATCAATCATAAACTCGGAAACTCTGCCCTGTCGAATCTGCTCGATAATCTCTAAAATACGGGCATCGTTGGACTGTGCCTCGCGGATACGGTCAAGTAACTGTGGGCGTGCTCTGAAATGGGCAAGCTGTCCCTCTGAAGGAGTAAACTTGAACTGCACTCTGTTGTCATATAAAACCTACCAATCCGCCGTCGACTGCATCTATACTGCGCTCAAACAAGATAGGCTACCTCCGGGCCTCCTACTCAAAGCATCTGCCACCACATTCGCCTTTCCCGGATGATATAAAATCTTGCAGTCATAGTCTTTTACCAACTCCATCCAACGGCGCTGTCTCAGATTTAGATCTCGCTGCTGAAAATTATACTTCAAGCTCTTCTGGTCAGTGAATATCAAGCACGACTCGCCGTATAGGTAATGTCTCCAGATCTTAAGTGCAAATACCACTGCAGCCATCTCTAAATCATGAGTGGGGTAGTTCTATTCGTGTTTCCTCAATTGTCGAGAAGCATACGCGATAACTCTATCGTGCTGCATCAACACACAGCCCAGTCCCACTCGAGAAGCATCACAATATACCACAAAACCGCCCGATCCAGAAGGCAATGATAACACTAGTGCAGTAGTCTGACGAGTCTTCAACTGCTGGAAGCTATCCTCACATGCCTCGGTCCAATCAAAAGGAACCCCCTTCCGGGTCAACCCGGTCAATGGTGCGGCAATACGAGAGAAATCCTGGACAAAACATCGATAATAGCCGGCCAGACCTAAAAAGCTGCAAACCTCTATAACTGATACCGGTCATGGCCAACGCTGAACTGCCTCGATCTTCTTCAGGTCCACAAAAATACCATCTCTCGTCACCATATGACCCAAGAATTTGACACTGTCTACCCAGAATCCGCACTTGGAAAATTTGGCAAACCGCTGATGCTCTCTCAACGTCTGCAATGTGATACGCAAGTGTTGCTCATGCTCCTCCCGGCTCTGAGAATAAACCAAGATGTCGTCGATGAACACAATGAAGAACTGATCAAGATACGACCTGTATACACGGTTCATCAAGTCCATAAATACTATCGGGGAATTGGTTAGCCCGAACGACATCACCAAGAACTCATAATGACCATATCGTATACGGAAAGCGGTCTACGGAATATCCTCCTTCCGAACCCGCAACTGGTGATAACCTGACCGTAAATCAACCTTCAAGAAAAACCCAGCACCCTGGAGCTGATCGAATAAGTCATCAATGCGGGGAAGGGGATATCTGTTCCGCACGGTAACCCGGTTCAGCTGACGATAATCAATGCATAAGTGCATACTGCCGTCCTTCTTCTTAACAAACAGGACGGGAGCACCCCAAGGTGACACACTGGGTCGGATAAGCCCTTTATCCAGCAAGTCCTGTAACTGATCCTTCAGCTCTCTATGCTCCGCCGGGGCTATCCGATAAGGCGGTATAGAGATAAGCCCCGTGCCGGGGATCAAGTCAATGCTGAACTCAATCTCGCTCTCTGGTGGAAGACCAGGAAGCTCATCAAGGAATACATCAGGAAACTCTCTCACAATAGGGACCTGGTCTAACGGAACCTCTGTGGCGCTAGTATCACAAACATAGGCTAAAAATCCCTGACATCCTTTCCTCAAGAGCTGACCAGCGCGAAGAGAAGAAATCAAGCTGGGAAGGGTAGCGCTATGATCTCCCTGAATAACAAGAACCGGCTCACCAGGAAAGCTGAATATGACTGCCTTCTCACAGCAGTCCACATATGCATAACAGATGGCTAGCCATTCCATACCAAGAAGAACGTCGAAGTCTAGCATATCGAGGAGAATCAAATCAACTAAAGAATCCCTCTCCCCGATATGAACAGGACACGATCGATACACAAATCGAGCAACAAATGACTCGCCTACCGGAGTAATAATGACAAGCGGCTGATCTAACAAAGAAGACTCTCGGCCCAACCTCGGTGCAAAGTATGTGGATACATAAGAATATGTGGAGCCTGGATCAAATAATACCCGTGCATCAAAAGAACATAATGGCAGAGTACCTGTCACAACGGCATTGGATGCCTATGCATCCTGAGGAGTCAACGCAAACACTCGGGCCTGTCCACTACTAATAGCTGGCTGTCCTCTGCCTCTACCTCTGCCTCTGTCGCCTCGTCCCCTCCGAACCGGACCACTATGCCCACGACCTCTAGGAACATCTACCTGGTGTGGAGTCTCATCTGGGGTAGGAAGTAAAGCTCTCTGAGGTGGTGGTGAAGGTGGTAAGGTCACATGTGACACTGTCGCCGTGCCCTGGCACCCCATGGTACAGTCTCTGACATGATGGTACTGACTCCCGCACCGAAAACATCCTGGCGATGACTGCTGGGTCTGCGGATATGAACCAAATAACTGACCTCATCTTAATCCTCTGCCGCCGCCATCTCCCGGAAAGAATCTATCATGGTGTCTACTCATCTGCCGCTGGGCTGGCGTATCAGTACGGATCCTCTTCGGCCCAGAAACGACTGGAGTCTCAGAAATGCGCACCTCCAAAAGTTAGGCTGCATCCATCGCTGCTGCGTATGTGTAAAAGTGCTTGGTGCCGATGGCAAGGAATAGCGGTGTGTCAAGCCCTCGGACAAACCACTTTATTCTCTTCTCTTCCGTGTCTACTAGGAACAAAGCATATCGGGACAACTGAGTAAACTGTATATGATACTCGGAAACTGTCATCCCAGGTGTCTTGCGCAAAGACTCAAAACTACGGGCTCGAGCATCTCAGACACTCTCCGGAAGAAAACGGGCAAGAAATGCAGCTGTGAACTCGTCCCAAGCTATAGGAGATAGACCTGCAGCTTGGCCTCTCTATACAGAATCGTACCAAGTTTGGGCAAGGTCTTCCAAGCGAAAACTCGCGAACTCCACCCATCTATCATCAGAGCACCTCAACGAATGGCAAATCCTAGCCATCCTATCAAGAAATGCCTGCGGGTCCTCTGTCGCATCCGTGCCGATAAAAGCTGGAGGTCTCAGCCTCATAAACTCCTATAGAGACACGGGAATAGTCACAGTAGTAGCAAGAGTAACCGTCTGGGCCGCAGATACAATCGTGATCTGTGAGGTGGAAGGAACGTCCTCGGATCTTTATGCCTGACTGGACTCAACTAAAGATCCCATCATCTGTCGCAACTCCTGCATACCGGCCTCTAATCTGGAAATACGGTCGAGAGAAGGCGGATCAATCTGAATCTGAGGGGTAGGTGAATCATCCCGCTCGATCCTCGCCTAAGATGAGCCCGCTCGAAGCTCATCCCTACCGGCAGCCCGCCGAGCTCTCGTAGTCTTTGGCGGCATCGAAGCTGGAATAACAAACAAGAGTGATAAGAACATTGCAATTCAATCAAGGAATACCTGGAATCAAGGAGGAAATACAAGAAATTATGTCCTAAGGTCACTTAGGCGGAGTACCGTATCGTAAGTATGCCGCGGAACATACCCATGCTACGCCACTCTGCTTAAGTAACCTACTCCATCTACCAAGGGTCGTCCTACACTCAGAAAGGTAAAACCTACGCTCTGATACCAAATTTGTCACGACCCGAAAGTACGGAACGTGACTGGCATTTAGATTACGAGACCTCTAAAAGCGTAACGTAACCTAAGTCAGCCAAAGCCCAGAAAAATCTAAACCAAAATCAAAAGAGTGAAAGAAAACCTTTTATTAAAACGACTTTAAAATCAATTAAGTTGTATTAACCCCTTTTTAAAGACATCAAAATTTTTCCGAAAATTTCGGCAGAGTCTCCTTTGTAAATACTAGGCCCCAAAAATGGGTACAACAAGATATATAACCTGTAACGAATAAATGTCATCCCCAAGCGGGAGCTATCTCTTCGCCCAAGGCAGATCACAACCATACGGAATATATATGCAATATCAAGCTAATAAGCATAATGAAATGCAAAATAAGAAAAACACAACGTCGGCTCAAGTGAGCTCGACCCCAGAGAAACCACATATACACAATTCTCTCAGTCTCAATACTAGGTCGCATATACAAATAAGAATTGGTAGATGGAGAATATTAGATACAATGATAGTAAAAAAATAGATAAAGTGTCCTCGCAACCCACCTACGAGCAGTGTCGTGAGTCTGAGAAAAAGAAACCAATGATAAGATAAGCCCGTCGCTACAAGGCTGACGGGTCCGACCTGCAAAACATTGTGGCACAACGTGGGTGAGTTGCCAGCTCGTGAGTAGAATATAAAATCTAGTAAGGCTATCGTAAGAATGCACGCAAATGCGACACAACATGTATGTCTAGATGTGATGTAATGCCATTAGTATGTATGCACTTGTATGCAACATCAATATGAAATCTTTAAGTGTTTAAAATACTATAAGCTCAGCACTCTTAATTTAGAAAAAGAATATCTGTGCAATAGCTAAAGTACCATAAATGAAATCATCTGAAAACCGTGTCAAGCATCGACACCAAATATGGAAATATATCTGTCTCACTGTCTCACTATATCAATGTCTCAATACATCGGGCTCCGTCAGTCCGGATCGGCCCATATCATCAAATCTCACGACAATGGTCGGTATCATCCGGATATCCGCCGCGCCAGACATCACCGGTAGGTAGTCTTCCCCTGCCAGGCTCATCGTCTACAACTTGATCTTCTTTCCCCGGGTACCATACCGGGCCCACCATGTACCCGAGTCGGTTCATCCACTCCTCGAATCGGGTCTCGAAATCTAACAGAAAACATGAAAACTCATGGTGGACGACACATACATCACGAGAAAACCGCAACTTTATTTTAAAATGATGATAATAAGTTTTTGTTAAATTATTGCGGTTTTCCCCAAAATCCATAAATCTCATCAATACTGAAATCCTCAAGAAAATCATAATACCCAACATGTTGTATATGATAAATGTTTATGATATCAAAGGTATGCAACTGATTTGTGACTAGGAAACTACATAAGCTTGATGATGATGTAAGCTATATACATGCTATGCAATACGATGTATCATATAAGAAGCAAGTGATGATACTAAACCAAGCAGGTTCTAAAGTGCTCATGACATGTCAATTACCAAGGCGTGTGTGATCACATGAATAGTGCGCGTGCAACATGAGCCAATGGTAATGGTGTAAGTGTCCTATTGGTGATATCACACATAGGTATATAGATGTCCATGCAATGCCAACAGACGAATAACTAGACGGGTATGAATATGAATGAGATGGTTAACTAATTAACTATGCATATAATTTACGAGTAATAAAGTGATCTTAACTATGGGGTGCCTCGCGCCTTCAAGACGCTTTTTCCATAGATGTATACATCTACTCATCTGGACGCCTCGCTAATCTGATCCAACCACCTCTTTGGCTTTGCGCGCCGCGTCCGATATTTCCGCAACCGATCCGAAAATTGCATAGCACACGACATAAGATTAAATATCATTGAATGATGCAAGTCATAATATGAAAAGATCAACGCCCACAAGTTAGGCACAACGTGCATGCGGTACGCGGAAAACACATGAAAATCGCTAAAACCTTAACTAAAATCATCATTTCGGGGCAACCGTCAAAACTAAAACCTGACTAAACCAAATTCCACATTCGCACACCATAAAAGTCGTAGGAGATGCCAATAATATCGTCATGATATCGCAATTAAATCACTTCCAAATTTTAAGAAAAACCTAATAAGCATTCACATACAAATTTCAATGCAAACCCCGCGAATTAACGATTTAGCGTTCACAAACTAGCACAAACGTCCGATCTAACCCACTAGATGGCCACAACACTAACTTTAACCCACTTACCATACTTCAAACCCTAATTACAACACCAACCCTTTTCTAGAATTTCATTAAAGAAGGAATTATAACCAAAATAACACTTTAAAATCTAAATTAGCATATTTAAACTACCAATTTAACAACTAGATTAAAATTATACCTCCCAATTGTTGATCCCCTTAGACTAAGCCTACAAAGTTGCTTATTTTCTTTATATTTCAAACAAATTAGGGTTTGAGAAGAGGTAGAATTAGGTTTAGGTTTGAATTAGTGAAGAAAATTCTGTATTTTTATGGATTTTTGTTGATTTTTTGAAGGAATTTTGAAGCAAGAAAATGGGGAAAGAGGAGGGTTTTCTGCAGGTGAGCTAGGCTTGGCGTAGAGGAAGGGAGAATGAGGGAATTGTGTAGAAAATTCTACACAAAAGGCATCTTCAAAGGTCAATTAATGCATATCACATCAAATTTTACAAATAAAAACCATTTTAAATTCAATTTTTATTTAATTTTCAAACCCTAGAACTAAAATCTTGAAAAGTCTTGATACAATTTTTGTTACACTAAATTTTAGTTTATAAGGGTTCCTAAGTGTGTAATTTACCCATTTAAATTTGTATTTATCACTAATTTAATGTATTTTTAAAAGCTTAAAATAATATTAAAAATAATTAATTAAGGAAAAAAATTTAAATAACTAGAATTTTTTAAGTGAAAATTTAGTGACCAAATTCTAGCAATATCTTATCTAAATTTTGTATAATTAAGCATATATTGAAAAATACTTATCTTGACTTTTTACGGAAAAGACTGATTATTTTGCCGATTACCGAAAAACTGCCTAAACGATTTTCGAATCGTTACATATATACTATACGATAAATGTGTGATGACATTGGAATGTTTTTAAGACTTAAATCAGTAACCAGATCATGATATTGTTTGACGATGATACCATGTGAATGATGATATATATATATATATATATATGATAGTTGACATATGATCGAGATATGATTTGAGATATGTGTTAATGATATCGGATTGCACGAGACTTTAGATCAGTAACCAGATCATGATATTGTTTGATGTTGATACCATATGATTGATGATACATATATGATAGTTGACCCATACCCTGATTTTGGGATGCCGTACGTTGGATTTTACCGTACGAGATATAGATATGATGATTGATCCGCACTCTTGATTTGAGAAAGTCGTACTTTGTACGTGATGATATTGAGGCTGGATCGCCGACTCCTAGAGATATCGACTCGGACTTTAGGTGGATTTTTCTTATCTTTCGACTAGTTCTTTAGTTTAGTCCCTTAATTGGTTAGGTAGATGTTATTTTAGGCTCGAGTCATACCTATTTTCAAAACTAGCGAATCGTGCGCATTATTTTAAAAACAGCCTGAGAGATACCACGGATTTTTCAAAGGTCGTATTTTTTTCTCCAAAACACCGTAGCCCCTATTTTTCTAAAAACCATAATTCGTGCTTTTTCAAACACCAAAACGGTATGACCCGCATTGTAGAAATGTATATTCTTCGGTATTGCGGTTATTGCTCTTTCTCTGTTATATTCATATTTTTCTCATTTCACTGCATGTTTGTACATATGTTTCCTTCACTGTTATCATTCCATCTGTTATGACACCAGCTCCATTACCGATGATGCGCTTGTTCCACGTATACATATTTGCCGGCTCACACACATCATCATCGGTAATTGCCATGCCACATACACTTTAGCAAATATTTTCTCATTGATATAATTAGCTAAAGTTTAGTTACCACATAATATTTGTGTGATTTCTCTCATGTGTTAACTTAGAGATTACATTCGTCACATAGATACCGCATACATTCATATATTCATTCATTAACTACTCTGGGGCTTTATGCCGATATTCACTGTTTACTTACTCTTAATTTTTGGATTTCGGATTTTCATGAGATTTCTGGATTTTGGGGAAAACCGCAAGAATTTTATAAAACTTTTTATCATTATTTAAAAAATAGAAATTTGCAGTTTTCTCATGATATGATGTGTGTGCTGTCCACCATGAGCTTTCTCGGTTCTTGAGCAGTATCATATACCCGAATCGAGGAGGGGGTTGCACCGTCTGCGGGTACATGGTGGGCCCGGTATGGTACCTCGGGGTAAGAAGATCGCAGATGATGGCGTTGAGTCCGACAGGGGAGTACTACCTACCGGTTATTTATGACGCGGCGGATATCCGGAGGATACCAACCGTAGTCGTGTGAATTGATGATATGGGACCATCCGGACTGCAGGAGCCCGAGATATTGAGATTTGAGATACAGAGATATGTGATTTGAGATACAAAGTTATGAGATTGAGATACAGAGATATGAGGAATTGAGACTTTGAGATTTACATGTTTTGTGTCGATGCTTGACATGGATTTCCATGGTTTCATTGATGATACTTCAGTTATTTCAGAACATTTTATCATGATAAAAGTAAAGATTTCTTATACGGATATATCCAGATTTCATGGTTGATTATTTTACATTCATGATGCATGCATACTCATTCATATGACATGTTACTACTTGAGGTACTGACATGAGCACTGAGTATTGCACTTATACATAGATTATTACCCTGTCATTATTAGATGACTAGTGTTATATATGTATATTATTATGACATAGGAGATCGTCGTGCATGCGATTTCTACTCGCAGATGTCTTCTACTCACGAATTGGCAACTCACCCTCGTTGTGCCAAATTTTCTTACAGGTTTTGATGTACAGGTTTCCTTGGCGGCTTGCTGGCACACCTTTTCATTCAGGGTGATTGGTTGGTAGGTTGGTTCACTTGTATCGGGACTGCCGTTGTATTTTTGTTATTTCATTTGTATCTAGTAAACTCCATCAACCAGACTTGTATTATTGATTGACTTAGATGACCAGTAGTTTATTCATTTGACCTTAGAGTCGCGCTTGTATTATTATGGTTTTCTAGTGGATTTGGTTTTCTTCTGAGTTTTGTTCCTCGCCCTTCAGCGATGTATATTATATTGCATTGCGTGGTTGTGTCCGCCAATTGGCGAAAAGATAGCTCCCGCTTGGAGATGCCTTTTTTTATTATTTATGTTTATATTCTTGTTTGTAGCCGTTTGGGGCCAGTTTTTACGAAGGAGACTCTGCCAAAAATTTTAAAAAAATTTGATGTTGCTTTTAAACATGTTTTCCCACACTTCTTCTTTTAAATGGTTTAGATTTCTGGGCTTCGGCTTGCTTAGATTATGTTACGCCTTTAGACGTTTCGTGATTTAAGTGTCGGTCATGTTCCATACCTTCGGGTCGTAACAAAGTTGGTATCAGAGCGTTAGGTTTTACCTTCTACGTGTAGGATGACCCTTGGTTGATGGAGTTGGTGACTAAAGTAAAGTGACATACCGTAGGTATGTTCCACAGCATACTTACGATACGCTACTCCGCTTAAGGAGCCTTAGGATGTACATTTCTTTGCACCGTATTCTATTTGTTCCTTTGATCTATCTTCGTCGATATCGGATGGTGGTTCTATTACCATGGTTGCACGGGCAGAGAGAGAACTACGGCTAGAGTTGCGGTCAGCATGAGCCTTCGATATGTCGTTTGCTATGTTTTCTCAGGGACGCGAGTGTCTGTTATCTACACCATATGATCGTGTCACTGCTAGAGACCGGCTAGAATGTGATGACCGTTAATGTATCGTCTATTCCTGAGGATAGAGGCACTGTTTAGCGTGCGGATGAAGAGTATTCACATGTCGTCTAGGCGAAGTTAAAAGGTTCGAACGAATGTCAGAAACCTATTTTCCCATGTTTAAGGTATTCAGAAGAACATGCAGGTAATTCTATGGTCCCTCTAGAAGAATGAAACCCTAACTCGACATAATAACCATGAGAATGCCTTTGAACCTTAGGGTTTGCGGCAGTTATGCGGTGCCATTAGTGAGGCTTGGGTTTGCCCTTCTACGGCTGGTCCGCAGGTGCTGTGGCATGAACTGGATATTTTTAAACTGTACACGAGTATTGAGCGCTTGGGCAATTATTGGACTTTGATGAATCGATCGAAAAGTTTAACGTAGTCCGGATATCATGTGATGGGATACATTACTTAGGAAACTCTAGATATGAGTATAGCCATTTGTAGCGCCGTTCATATAGCTATGAAGAGACGAGCTCGAATCACTCGAAACCAGAGGAAAGAGGAACACATTGACGTCGGTGTTACGATTTGCGATTTGGTGATTTGAATTTCACATTTTCATTGTTTTGATTTTGGTATTTTGACGATTTCGTTTTATGATTGGTATTTCCTACGTGCATATTCATTGCACTCGATTAGTGTTCCATATATCAGTTGTATTGATGTTCGTTTTATGCATACCCATTGCACCTTATTTAATATATTCTGAGAAACTGATTTGATTTCGTGTATATGGGTTGCACATGATTTTGGACTTATACTTTCGGTATAGATTTCATGCACTTTTCGTACTTTTATTTGGTTTTGTGCATACTGATGCATGTGGTTGTAAGTTTATCTATCACGGTATACTTGATTTTGATTCGGTATATGTCGTATACCGCTGATTTCGATTTTGATATTCGATTTATGTTTTTGTTCACCATGTGCACTCGATTGAGATTCTTGCGCACACTTGGCGCACTTGATGCGATTTTGTGCACACCAGATGCACAAAATCGGGGTTTTGTGCAGATTAGATGCACCTGATATTGTTGTCGTGCACGCCTGTTGCACTTGATAGATGTTTTTGGTACACACTCGTTGCACTCAGTTTTGTTTCTGTGCATAGTCATGGCATCTGTATTTGATTTCAATTTTCATACACACCGGACGCACGTGGTACCATGTATATTGTATTTGAGATTGATTTCATTTTGAGTAGTACGTTTTTATGATATTTACTGATTGGTTTAGTAACCGAGCAGGATTGTTCTGAGGACAGTACCAAGGTGTTTTTGCATGCATTGATAGTTACCAAAGGGTTTTCCAAAAAGGAGCTATAGTCTCAATATTTTCATATGTGTCTGATATGACACGAAACAATTTACAAAAGAAACCCTTCTAAATTATTTTCAAAATGGCGGGACGTGTATGTTAAATAAACGATATTTATGTATAGCTATTTCGACCGCTACTTCTGCCGGGATACGCGCATCGCACGATGATTTGAAAAGGGTTTTGCATGCATTTCTTTTCCGATGTTGGATGATTTTACTACGATGCGTACTATATACAGGTTTTAGTTTTGATATATGTCATGTTGGTTTTCGTATTGGACTTTGACATTGTATTTTCACCATAACTCCGATGATTGCGTGATGCTTGACGGAGTTTTACTTTTGAGTTATATAGTCGTGTTCATGCACATGCATTGCGTTACGACATGTTTTATGTATTTTGATTTCGGAGCCCCGACGACTTGATTCTTTTTACTGAAATGTTTGGGGACCGAATTTATTTAAGTGGAGAAGACTGTAACATTTCAGAAACATAAAATTTTATTTTTGGGAATTTAAATAATTAAAATAATATATATTATTAATATTTTAATAATATGGAATAATTAAATAACGATAAATTGGGAAATATTTGAAAATTAATATCAATTATTGATTTTGAAAAAGAATTTATGAAAATTGGGAAGTTTACGATGTAGTATACAATGATTTGTATACAAGTTAGTATTACTAAACTCGATTAGTACTTAATTATGCATTGATTTTATTTTCTGCATGAGACATGCACCATGTCATATTTGCTAATACATGTTACACTTTTTAATTTTTTTGGAAAACCTTGCTTCATGTCTTTTATTTCTTCGGTTTTTGTTTTGATTTAAATTATAAGAATAAGAAAAAGAAAAGAGAAAACAAATGAAAGGAAAAGCAAAATGAGAGAGAGATAAAGAGAGTTCTAGAATTCTCCAAGCTTCTTTGACCTTGGCATCTTATACTTTCTTTTATATGTGTATGGTTTAGTGTTTTTTCTTTCAAAATAAAAAGAAAAGAAAAGAGTTTGGAAAGATATTTGTAGAGAGAGAGAGAGAGATCTCTAGAAATTTCTTGAGCTTTGGCCTTAGCCCATTTCTTAACCTTATCTTCATCTTTCTTCTTCTATTTCCTCACTCTCTCATGGCTTCCCTCTCACTCCCCTCTCCTCTACTTCTTCATAACACCTTCAAAACTACATCAAAACCTTGCATTCACTTCACAAAAAATGTGCACAAGCTCTCTAGAAGCATGATGGACCAAGAAAAATTTGATTTTAAGCTCTAGGGGATTCTAGGGTTTGCCAAATGAGGTAATCCTTTCACCAATTATTTAGTATTTGATTTCTTTTAGCCTCTAAATTAGGTTAGAATCCATTAAGTGTAGTTTTGTGAGCTTTGAAAATTCATAGATATGGATTAGGGATTCTTGAGTTGTGAGAATGCAATTGAGGTGTAATTGGTGACCTTAAACCCCCTTAGGGTTTAGAAACCAAATCTAACAGAGCCTAGACCATACAATTGATCTAGACGTATTGATATCGGTTTTGTGTGTAATTGGTGCCTACAGGAAATTTGGAGTGAACCGAGAACTTTTTAGGAAAATCAAACAATCTCAGAGACCTAGTAAAACCAATAGGAGACCACCACGAGAAGAAGAACACATTCCAAGCCTACAGGGCTGGCGAGCTCGGATTTTGGCCCATTGTGGCCGGCCAACCAGTGAGGAATCGTGTTGAAATTGGTTCTGTTGCTCATATACCCATTATACATCACCCCAGTACTGTTTGTTTAACTTAATTTCACCAAAAATAAAATCTGCAATAAGTTTTGTAAGTTGTTGTTTTGTGGATTCATGGGTTTTCCTTTGGTTTTGGTATTTGATTTCGAATTTGGTCGTCGGATGTTTGTACGTCAACGACGAGGGTTATTTGGTTATTTTGATTTCATAGGCTATAGGTTCTAACCTATAGGCAACTCGCGTGTCGTTTTGGTTTTGAATCGGATTTTAATGCGATACGTTATGTTATGATATATAGGTACCTCCGTGTGAACTTCGGTATGACAAGGAAGAGCACGGCGACATCGACTTCGGCAAGCACGGACTAAGGTGAGTAGTTGTATATCTACGGGGGAAGTCGGGTGGATGGATTATAACACCCCCGCAAACGTAGAGTAAGCTTATTACGTATTTTTATATTGAGTCGGACATGACCTTGGATTCTTGGCGAATAGAGTACTATTGAAGACCTTAAGTAGGATTAGATTGATTTAGAAAGACTTAACCAGAGGATGATTACCATGGAGGCAGATTCATAGGTTTCATGTAGACACACACATGCGCACACACATACACTTGACTTAGAATATGTGTGTGTGTGTGTGTGTGTGTGTGTGTGTGTGTGTGTATGAATGTGTGTAGGTTTCTATATATATATATATATATACATACACACACACACGGGAGATGAAGATGTTATATGATATATGGAGATGAGTCGATATGTTCGGGCATGATGCCGTGAGAATTTGATATGTGACCGAGTTATGGTATTATAGCGGATCGTTGTACGATAAGAAAATATATACTATACGATAAATGTATGATGACATTGGAATGATTTGAGACTTAAATCAGTAACCATATCATGATATTATTTGACGATGATACCATGTGAATGATGATATATATATATATATATATGATAGTTGACATATGATCGAGATATGATTTGAGATATGTTATGATATTTATAATGGATCGCTTGGGCAATGTGAATTCATATATGATAATATGTGTTAATGATATCGGATTGCACGAGACTTTAGATCAGTAACCAGATCATGATATTGTTTGATGATGATACCATATGATTGATGATACATATATGATAGTTGACCCATATCCTGATTTTGAGATGCCGTACGATGGATTTTACTATACGAGATATAGATGTGATGATTGATCCGCACTCTTGACTTGAGGAAGTCATACTTTGTACGTGACGATATTGAGGCTGGATCGCCGACTCCTAGAGATATCGACTCGGACTTTAGGTGGAATTTTCTTGTCTTTCGACCGGTTCCTTAGTTTAGTCACTTAGTTGGTTAGGTAGATGTTCTTTTAGGTTCGAGTCATACTTATTGTAGAGATTTTATGCGCTTTCGCTTTCAAAAGATGAATCAATGAATTGTTAACCGCAATCAAGAACGGCGTCGCTTGGTAGCTAGCCGGTGAGTACGAGTCGGCCCACAGGGATTTTGTGTATTTTCTATTTGTTCTTACGAGTTAATTCTAATTGTGGTGGATCGGATTATCACTAAAAACTGAAATGAGTTGATTAGGATTAAAATCTTGCTAGGGTTAGGTTTAGATTAAGTTTGGAAATTCAACATTCCTCACCGGTTTCTATGCCCTAATTAAGATCTATTTAAGTGTTATGGTAATAATTAATAAGGGGGATTAGCACGATCGAGAAGAAACTATGTTTCTTCCTCTAGGTCCTTGTCCGTCCTTTCATAACTCTTACCCTAACCTCCATGGAAAACATTCACAACGGGTCTTTTAAACTACGGTATCACCGCAACCTCGTGGGATAGGGTGCCGTTGTGAGCGGTGTGTGTGTGTAAGCATGGAGTCCTATTAAAATGTATGACGGGGAAGAAAGGGGTGAGAGATCTTCATCTCTCAAACCTTCCCGATTCCTAACCCTAAAAAGTGAGGAACTACTCACTTATTAGGGAATTGATAAAAAGAAATATTTTTTATGATTGTTTTTAATACCCTAATTAGCTAATCTACGGCAGATAAATAAAATTAAGTAGGGCAGATAAAGAAAATCTATAATAGGGCAGATAAGAAAATTAACTAGGGCATAGAATGGAAAATCTTACTTTATTTGATGCTCTCTTCAAATATTACAAGAATTGAATTTTGATAAATTAAATGAGGCACAAGAAGAGGCATACCTCAAAAAGAGGTTTAGGGTTTCTATTTATAGATCATAGAAACCCTAGGGTTACATCCGATACATATCTGCATTTGCAAATTTACCCTAAGAAGACTAGTCAACACACCGCCGCCGCCGTCACAAAATTACACCGACACGTGCTTATAATGGCCGTGGATCTGCGGCCAGAAGGCATGTTTGGCCGCGGTTCCACGGCCAGATTGTGGGATTCTTGACTGTTCTTTTCAAGGCTGCTTCTGGTTGCATTTGGCTTCATATTTCTTCACTTGGTTTCTCAGATTGTCTTCTAGTTTCTTCCAGAATTCTATAGTGCATAATGTCGTGGACTTTTACCGTTTGCTTCATGTCGAAGTCTTGAACCTTGCACTACCTTTGTACTTTGTGAAATTGTCCATTGATCTTCGTGTATTCTTTGAACTGTAGGCATGTTCACGATCCTTTCATTTGTTGGTCGTAGTCTCACTTTTGTATCGTCTTTTCATCATTTTCACTGTTTCTGTTCCGAGAACCTGTAACCTGCAACAATGTAGCAGACATGGATCAAAAGCATCTGTTTATTTGTAAAATGAATAAAAATGGGGAATATAATAATGCAAAATTATGATATGAATAAATACCCCCAAACTTATCTTTTTCTCATCCTCGAGCAAAACTAGTTTATTCTCGAAAAAGACCTAGCCTCACTTTCGCAGGGAAACGCGATTGTACTGAGCTCGTGCAACAAGCCGTTAAACCTCTAGGTGTCCCTAGTAGGAGGAGTGTTGTCTCCTGAGGGTTTTCAACGGATACTACCCACAAAATCCTATCAATTCGGCCTATTGACTTTTCTTCTCCAATTCGGTTTTCTAACAAGAAATTCTCTTATCTTTGACTCAGAAATTATCAACTCGTATTTTTCACGCTTCCTTATCATTTAACTTAAGATTGTATATGTTCTGTAGATTTACTTAGCTTTTAGCATCTTTGGAGTTTTCCTTCTAAGGTTCCATCTCAACTTAGGAATTTCTATCATCTCTACTAAAGATATAAGTCCTATTTTTCATTCCTAACTCTCATCCAAACCCCAATCACATACCCCTACGTGTGTGTATGTATCACCCCTACACTTGGAAATTCAATTCAAGCTCTTATACTCTTGTCCATCGTTCAAAGTACTTTTAGTTGGTGAATTTTTTAGATGAAATTGCTCACACATTTTTCATGCGACCGTTAATACTTCTTGAGATACTAATGACCGATTACAAAATGTGTTTGCACATTAAGGCGTAATTCCTAGTCTTGTAACACCTAAGCCTTTAGCAGTGACTCCCAAACCAGTTGGTCTAAGGCACTAGGTGATAAAGCACCCTCGCTAAATATTTTTTCTATTTATGCAGCCTTAAATAATTACAAAAACCAGTGTTCATTTTTTTATCTCTTTATTTACACTTGTATTTTTTATTTTATTTTCCTATTCTAAGAACTTTATACAAGAGCATTTTAAGGTCACTTCTACTATTCCAAGTTTCAAAGTTCGTGTTTGTGCAATTTGTAGGGTATATATTTTCAGAATTTAGAGTTAAGGTTAGGGATTATTTTTCAGACTTACACATTAATAAAAATATCAATACTGTTCCCTTATTTTGACTTAGCCTAAGAAGTGAACTCAAAATTTGCCTATTTCTAAGTAAACTACAAAGATATATATTTTTTCTACCGTTAAATTTTAAGAAAGGTTATTTTTAGGGTTTTTAATTTACTAAGTCTAGGATCTAGTTATTCCTAGCTAGTTAACCTTCTTGTCAAATTCAAGTCAATTATGTCCAAAATTGAATGTTTTAATTTTTACAATTTTTCAAATTTTTTAGTTTTTATTTGATTTTAAAATAAGTATGCAAATACAAAAATATACATATGAATGCGAAGGAAGAAGCCTTACCGAGCACACCCCCAAACTTAAACTTGACAGTGTCCTCACTGTCAGGCTACAGCAAGAGGGTCAAAATTGTCGGCACTCCCCTGTTTATTATTATTTTTTTCATTTTTTATTGTTAACAGAAAAACAAAACAAAATATATATACAAAAAGGTCCCCCCTAAACTTATGTGAAACAGTGTTTCCACTGTTTAAACGTTAAAGTTTAGAGTTAGGGGGGGAACACAGTATCAAGCTATATAAGGCCTTACACAGGCCAAAAGTTAGCACTAACCATTCAAAATTTTTATTGTTATAATGGTGTGGTTGGTGAAAGAATGGAGTGTAGAGAAAAGAAATGAGAAGCGCACAAGACCGTATGGGAAGAAAAGTGGAATATGGTCTCGGTATATTATAAGAAGAATGGCGGAAGAGAGAAAGAAGTGTAGTACGAACTTGAGGGTGTAAATTAAGTGAATAAATTAGCACTAATTATGATGATCGATCTGTTAAAAGAGATTGTGCTAACCTATCAACCCGTCGAGAAATGGGGTCAAATCCCTCAAGATTCATGAGAAAACATGGGTACGTTGAACTTGGTAAACCATCCATTGAAAATGGAAGCGTGACGGATTCTTGCGTGGTCGAAACGATGGAAAGGACGAAGGGGAGTGATTTAGGAAGGGTCTCATTCTCACCTAAGTAAGCGTATGTAAAGTGAGATGGCAACAGCTTGAGTTTGAGTTTCAGAGGTGAAACAATTAAAGGTGAAATTGGTGAAACTGTCTCGAACTCGAAGAATTCCATCAATGGTTCGAAATGATTGTAAGCAACCGAGTCTGATGGTTCAACTAACTTATCTGAAAATTCAAAGGACTCAAACTCGGGCGGCGAGTCATCAAAATCGTCCGAAAAAGTGAAACATTCGTAATCGTTATCAGTTGTGAGAACTGTGTCAGATTCAAGGAGGAACACACAAGTGGCGTCAAAACCGCTGTGATCGAACAGAAATTTTTCAAGCTCACAGTCCTCCTGCGCGATCTCTTGCGTGGTCGGAATGATGGAAAGGATGAAGGGGGTGATTTAGGAAGTATACAGTTAAAGGTTCAGGAGGATGAATTGGAAAATCCGACTCATCAAACAAAACTGGTTCATCCTCAATACTATCCTCAATACTATCCTCATAATTCTCCTCAAAAGTTATCTCAACCATGCAATTATCATCAAAATCAAGATGCATATGAAGTTCGGGAGAAACATTTAATGACTCGGGATGATGAATTGGAGAGAAAAATTCAGTCAAATCTGCGGGTTCATCATCCAAAATATTCTCTGCGTCAATATCCTCAATCAAGTGAAAATAAATTTTTTCGGACACCTCATCAAAAGCATGGATATTTATCAATTCAGGTTCTACAGTGGAGGTGTAGAGGTCAAAAGGATTTGGTATGGGTTCACTCGAAAGGGACTCTTCACAATCAGGTACATCAAACACTACAAAGTCGCACAACTCATTACACGTTTTATCTTGAACTAGTGGATCATTTAGGACACTTGATAGACTTTCAAAACCGGAGTTGTGGGATTCAATTGGTGATGGGTAGGTTTGATTTGGAAGGGTGTATAGCTCACTCTTTCCACTCAAATTCTCGATCTGTCAAACCGCCTCATCATACATTGGAATTTCTAGAGATAGTTGGAAACTGGCTACCGGTTCACTAGGTTGTCTTAATGAATTAAGGGCGGCAATGGACGCATCCAAATTCCTCATCTGTTGGCTTGTCGCTATAATATAAGCTTCCAACGACTGTTCCAGACTAGACATGGGTTATGAAGGGGTTTCAGTAAAAGATTCAAAAATTTTTGGATACGTGAAACTCCCAAATGGTTGTGTAGAAGTAATGTCTAGGAAAGGTGCGAAAGTCGGGTAGGACTGGTAGGAATTGACTGGTTAGATAGGAGTAGGATCAACATTCAGATAAAAAGGTGAATGGACTTGTTGATCCTAAGAACTAGAAGTGTTGAAAGGAGTGAAAGATCGGTTACGAGATTGTTCAATATGTTCAGTAATAGACATGGGTTTCGGAGTTACAACAGAACTCGAAAAAGTAGTATCAACGTATGAAGCTGGTGAAGGTTGAAATGGTTGATACAAAGTGGATTGCGGAGTCGAACTGTTTCTCCTAGACGCTTCTATTCGATCTTTCAAAGAAATTTTTGGCAAGGAGGGGTCGTCCGTAATTCGAACAAAACAATTCGCATAGGAAGCAAAGTTTGGATGAGGGTACCAAGGTTCGGCAAGAGTTTTGGGAGGTGGGGCACCCATGATGTAAGAAGGAGAAGAAAAAGAATGTGGGTGCAAGTGGGGTGCAATAGATTTCTTAGCGACAAGTGGCAAGTTTTTGTAAAATATTTTTGCGTTTTGTGTTTTTTTTATAAGGAGCTTTTTGCAAAAAGATTTTCAATAAAAGGCTTTGACACACGTTCAATCAATCACAAAATGCACAATCTTGCCTAGATCTAGGGTCACCTAGGTCAACTAGGCTGCTCCTAACTGTTCCAAAGGGCAAATTGTAAGGACCTCAAACCGCCTCTTCACCGCCAATTGACGCCAGGTAAGAACAAGTAGAGAAATGAGGGATCCGCTTACGAATCACCGTGAGACGGGCCTTTTAAAGTTACATTTCCCTACCTGTCTAACCTAGGCACCACAAAGTCAGGTTTAGATCAACGGTCGATGCCTACAACTATTCCTTTGTCCTATTCACCGCGACAGTCCTTAAGGCTGAGTCTAATCTTTTTTAATTTAACTCGATGGTCAATGCAATATGCTTTATGTGATTTTTGGTGTCCTGAGAAGGGTAATGAAATCCCCACCCAATCTGGATTAGTATTCAAGCCCCTTAAAGTCAATTTAAAGAATGCAAAGCAGTAAACACAATCAAACACTTGCAAATAATTTTTTTTTATTTTGCGGCGCAAAGAATCCTGCACAAGATCAAGTTATTGAAGAAGGGGAGAAGTGTTTGCGCAAAGAACCCTGCAGGAAATTTTTCGGAGGATATCAAGGGGTTCAGAAGAAGAAAAGAAGCTTACAGAGGGATTTTTGGTTGCTGACATCAGCAACCCGCGGCGGAAGCGCGGTCAAAGACAGGTCAAAGCGGCTGTTCCGCAGTCGGTGCATTGACTCAGGCCTCTAAACTTCTTCTTCTGCTCTGTTGAGCTACTTCTCTGTTTTTCAGATCTACTGTTTTCTGTTTTGCTCTCTGGATTATTTTCTAGATCTGAATCCGCTCGTCGATCCTACACAATTCAAACGAAACACCCTTCAAAGAATAACAAGATTATAAATTTTTTAATATTTTTTTATTTTTTCAGTTTTTATGATTTTTATGATTTTATATTAACCAAAAATTACAAAAAGAAAATAACTACACCATCCCCGGCAATGGCGCCATTTGATTGTACAGATTTTATCCGCTTTCGCTTTCAAAAGATGAATCAAAGAATTATTAACCGCAATCAAGAACGGCGTCGCTTGGTAGCTAGCCGGTGAGTACGGGTCGGGCCACAAGGATTTTGTGTATTTTCTATTTGTTCTTACGAGTTAATTCCAATTGTGGTGGATCGGATTATCACTAAAAACTCAAATGAGTCGATTAGGATTAAAATCTTGCTAGGGTTAGGTTTAGGTTAGGTTTGGAAAGTGAATATTCCTCACCGCTTTCTATGCCCTAATTAAGATCTATTTAGGTGTTATGGTAATAATTAATAAAGGGGATTAGCACGATCGGGAAGAAACTATGTTTCTTCCTCTAGTTCCTTGTCCGTCCTTTCTTAACTCTTACCCTAACCTCCATGGAACCGGTCTTTTAAACTACGGTATCACCGCTACCTCATGGGATAGGGTGCCCTAGTGAGCGGTGTATGTATGCATGGAGTCCTATTAAAATGTATGACGGGCAAGAAAGGGGTGAGAGATTTTCATCTCTCAAACCTTCCCTATTCCTAACCCTAACAAGTGAGGAACTACTCACTTATTAGGGAATTGATAAAAAGAGAATTTTTTTATGATTGTTTTTAATACCCTAATTATCTAATCTACGGCAGATAAATAAAATTAACTAGGGAAGATAAAGAAAATCTATACTAGGGCAGATAAGAAAATTAACTAGGGCATAGAAAGGAAAAACTTACTTTATTTAATGCTCACTTCAAACATTACAAGAATTGAATTTTGATAAATAAAATGAGGCACAAGAAGAGGCATACCTCAAAAAGAGGTTTAGGGTTTCTATTTATAGATCATAGAAACCCTAAGGTTACATCCGATACATATCTGCATTTACAAATTTACCCTAAGAAGACTAGTCAACGCACCGCCGCCACCGTCACAAAAATACACCGACACGTGCTTATAATGGCCATGGATCCACGGCCAGAAGGCATGTTTAGCCGTGGTTCCGCGGCCAGATTGTGGGCTTCTTGGCTGTTCTTTTCTAGGCTGCTTCTGGTTGTGTTTGGCTTCTTGTTTCTTAACTTTGTTTCTCAGATTGTCTTATAGTTTCTTCCAGAATTCCACAGTGCATAATGTCGTGGACTTTTACCGTTTGCTTCGTGTCGATGTCTTGAACCTTGCGCTGCCTTTGTACTTTGTGAAATTGTCCATTGATCTTCGTGTATTCTTCGAACTGTAGGCATGTTCACGATTCTTTCATTTGTTGGTCGTAGTCTTACTTTTGTATTGTCTTTTCATCATTTTCACTATTTTTGTTCCGAGAACCTGTAACCTGCAACTATGTAGCAGACATGGATCAAAAGCACCTGTTTATTTGTTAAATGAATAAAAATGGGGAATATAATAATGCAAAATTATGATATGAACACATACCTATTTTCAAAACTAGTGAATCGTGCGCAATATTTTAAAAACAGCCTGAGGGATACAACGGATTTTTCAAAAGTCGTATTTTTTTCTCAAAAACACCGTAGCCCCTATTTTTCTAAAAACCACGATTCATGCTTTTTCAAACACCAAAACGGTATGACTCGCATTGTAGAAATGTATATTCTTCGGTATTGCGGTTATTGCTCTTTCTCTGTTATATTCATATTATTTTCATTTCACTCCATGTTTGTACATATGTTTCCTTCACTGTTAGGATACCAGCAACATTACCGATGATCCGTATGTTCTACGTACACATATTTGCCGGCTCACTCACATCATCATCGGTAATTGCCATATCACATACACTTTAGCAAATATTTTGTCATTGATATAAATAGCTAAAGGTTAGTTACCACATAATATTTGTGTGATTTCTCTCATGTGTTAACTTAGAGATTGCATTGGTCACATAGATACTGCATGCATTCATACATTCATTCATGTACTATTCTGGGGCTTTATACCGATATTCATTGTTTACTTACTCTTGATTCTTTGATTTCGGATTTTCATGAGATTACTGGATTTTGGGGAAAACCGCAATAATTTTATAAAACTTTTTATCGTTATTTAAAAAATAGAAATTTACGGTTTTCTCTTTATGGGATGTGTGTGTTGTCCACTATGAGTTTTCTCGGTTCTTGAGCAGTATCATATACCCGATTCGAGGAGGGGGTGCACCATCTGCGGGTACATGGTGGGCCCGGTATGGTACCTCGGGGCAAGAAGATCGCAGATGATGGCGTTGAGCCGGACAGGGGAGCACTACCTACCGGTTATTTATGACGCGGCGGATATCCGGAGGATACTGACCGTAGTCGTATGATTTGATGATATGGGCCAATCCGGACTGCCGTAGCCCGAGATATTGAGATTTGAGATACAGAGATATGAGATTTTAGATACAGTGATATGAGATTGAGATACAGTGATATGAGGCATTAAGACTTTTAGATTTACATGTTTTGTATCGATGTTTGACACGGATTTCCATGGTTTCATTGACGATACTTCAGTTATTTCGGAACATTTTATCATGATAATGTAAGTGTATATGCCCTAGAGGCCATTACTGTATCATACTAGCTTGTATATTACTTGATGGAAGCTTGGGATATTCACAGTTGTATATACAATCTTGCTCGAAATGGTAGTATGCTACTTGGTTTGTCTCTGCTTTAATATGTGCATGTGTTTCTTTTAGCATATCGCTGATATACATATTAGTAGAGCCCTTAGGATCTTTGCTTGATTACCAGCGTTGTGATGGCGCTCACACTCGTGGGAGCTGGGTGATCTATAAGCACATCCTTATACAGGTCCCTAGTCGTTGGACTATCGAGACAGGGCATCGATACTCCGGAGTAGACTAGCGTATGCGCTTCTCATCCCAGCGTGGGAGACGGTCTGTCCCACAGCCGTCAGTACGTCGTACTTGAGATAGTATGCGGGTGCTCGTTAGGTTACGAGTACACTGGACAGGACTCGTCGGGAACTGTTGGTTGGTATTATACCTATCGTCAGTTATCAGTTCCCAGGTAACATGAGTACAGCTTAGTCCGCTGACTTGACACTGTCACTTCGCCTCGAGTGTGTTCCCACTGCACTTTGATTGCTACCCTACCACGGCTCAAAGGAGTCGTGCAAACAGGTAGTTTTTGGGTGCAGTCCCGAAGCACTTGGAGGCAGTGACGGTTAGACAGGATTCCTCACTCCCGGTATTGGGGGTTGACATCGCGCTGTGTCCAGGAGAGCCATTACACGAGTAGTCCCTGGCCAGGGAAAGCGAGATATACTGGTAGGTTTCCAGTGTTATCTCAGGGTGTTCTGGGCTACACTCCGACACGACTTGTACCGCTATTAGGGGACTGACGTTCACCGCCCCCCTAGGCCCGCCATGCGATGTATCAGACGAACAGACCGGACTGTACGGAGACTGTCACATACAGGCTCAGTAGGAGTTCAGATGGGGTTCACCTCGTCAGTCTTCTTATCGACATCTACCTGGGGACCGTTACGTACAGCTAGTGCCGCTTGCGGTCTGTGGTTAAACCCACTGCCAGCGTAGTGCCGAGTCTTTATAGTCCCACACAGAGAGCTATTCGCCTTTAGGCAAAATGAGTAGAGGTCGCATGGTTTTGCGACAGGGTTCGTTCACATCCGCGCACTTGTGCACGTTTGCTGTCCGGACAGCTTATACTAGCGGGCTTTGGTTTAAGCCAGATCCTAGTATAGATTTGGGATTGGTTTTTTCTCATTGTATTCGTGTTCCTCGGATCACGAATACGGGTGCGTATGCACAGTTACTTGAGACAGAGGGAGAGGACTTTGATTAGGGTTAATGACTATTGTCATTTTATTAACCCTAATGCTTATGTGTGTATTATGGTTAATTGATATTAGTTTAATATAATTATGCATGGTTATGGTTGTTGACCATTTGACCTCCTTGACTTGTTGACCTAGGTTGACACTTTGACCATCATCATTTCATTTGGAAGATGCTCTTTGATCCTTGCAATTTGCATTAAAAATGAAATGATAATGGTCATGTCTTGATTAACCATGACAATTATCTAGCTAATTATCTAGCTAATTATCTAATTACAATAATTCACACATATATGAGAGAATGCTTCATATTTTCTCTCATTCTATGATTTTCTTTCTCTCTCTTGTTCTTCCTCTCCCTCAAGCTCTCCCCTCTCATGTGTTGAGAAACACTTGAGCTTGAGAAAAACCCCTTCTTGATAATCTCTACTCTCATCTAGGGTTTAAGGATTAGCACTTCTTACACCCTAGTTACTTCTAGCTTGGAGTTGAAGCCAAAGGTTGAGGCTTTCGGGTGGATCTTTCTTCGACGTGAGAAGACGACAAAGGTGACCTCTTTCCACTACTCCAAGGAGCAAGGAGAGAAGGACATAAAGCCTTAGGTATAACCTTTCTAACACTTAGCTAGTTTCTAGTTAGCTTTAGCTTATTTTTGTTTAGCAAAGATCCTTCTTTGTCTAGTCCATGTTGCCTAAGTTGATAAAAATTTGATTTTTATTCCGTTTTCCGCCTCCCCGTAAGTACCGGGGTATGGAACATGGACTTAGAGTGGTATCAGAGCCTAACTAAACATAAACTGGCTAGGTAGTAAAGTGTATGGAAGTTCGAATCGGAAAAATCGAAAAATCGAGTTTTCAAAAACCCAACTTTCTGTTAAATATTTTCCTGCTCAAAATAAAATTTATCATACTCCAAAAATCGTCTCAGGGTTTTGTGAAGAAAGCCACCAAACCCGGTCCAGTGACTCGACCAAGGCGCCGCGGTTATGCGGCAATAGCAAGATATTGCCGCGCAACCGCGGCCAAGTTGGCTCGTCTCTGGGTCGAGTTTGGTGCAGTGTTCTTCTGGCATGGTTTTGGGATTTTTAAGATGGTTTATATATGCCCAGATTTTCCAGAATAGAAATTTTCTTTTGGGGGCCTATAAATCCGTATTTTTATCGAACTTCACTACACTTTGACTATAAGGGTTATATCTGTGATGTTTATATGTATTGAACGTCGGCTAATTGCTATATGTCGATTAGTCGGGGTTATACATATCTGTGATCTGTGTTTGATAATGGTATGTGTATATGAATGTGTTGGATTGTCGCGGATGAATAGCCGGGGTGGATGTGAGATGAGTGTTTCTTTTTCTTTCATTCATTGTAATATGTAAATTGATGTAATAATATTTGTATGGCCGCACAACCGGGTCGGGGTTGTAGCCGTCATTGTATAATTCTTTTTACTGTTTTTGCTCCTAGGATAGACCCATGGAGGGGGTGCACAAACTACCGGGTATCTCAAAGTGCCGAGTGGCCTACTCACGGTGGTGAGGGAGGTTGCTTCGCTTCGGGTACTTGGCGGGTAGTTTGCCGCACCCGTAGGGGTCTTGGGTGGGGTATTGGCAATTCACCGCGACCGTGTAATCCGCTTTTTGTTGCAGGCTCGAACGGATTGCGGATTCCTAGTATATCCAATGTATTCATCTGTGATCTGTAATGTCTATCATTGCTATATATTTATATATGATAACTATTTAGGCATTGCTTATTTTTTACAGCCGCGCTAGCCCAGCCCCCACTCTGTCGTTAGTTAAGTAACCTAACGGATGATGACGGGGCCCCGTGGCGAATGCGAATGGCATAAGTGTACGTCATATTTTGGTTGTTTTCTGCAATGGTAGGATTAAATGATGGGACGCATTAAAAGAACTAATGCAAGAAAATAAACCAAGTAAAAGTCGATTGGAACACTTTGAAAACCACTCGGTTCTTTTCAAAACTAAACTTTTAAACGCGGAGCTTGAACCACTCCTTTTAAAAGCTATCTCGTTCCATCGATTATATCAAGTTCACTACGTTCACGGTTTCGCCAAAACCATTCGTAGCCCTCCGTCATTCCACATGAATGGTCAAAAGTATTCAAGCTATGTATTTTGGCCAAAGTCAAGGCATAGTGATTGGTAGCTATTGGGTATTCATGTGCAGCATAGATAGATGCGTTGGTTTGGGACAGCCGTGCTACCATTTTGGCCAAAGTCAAGGGTAGTTACGGGTGGGTCCAAATTAACCAGGTGAATGACGGGTAGAACTTGACATGTGACTTATGATATTTTGGCCAAAGTCAAGGTCATAAGAGCATGGGGCAAAAATCCACATCGGGAGTTTCATAAGTACTGAAACTTGCTAGCGATGCATACCATTTGGAGTGTGATAATTCTGGTAGGATTCCTTCGGTTTTATCACACAATGATATTTGGATCCCGATCCTACTGTGAGTATATGCTACTCCTCGGGAAAACTCTCACTTAACGATCAATGCTATAAACCTAGTAGGTGTCTAGAAAGGTGTTAGCGGGGCTACGCCCACAGGGAAAAGAGGTTACTTAATTAAGGAACCTCGCGAAAGCGTTGGAAAACCTCCCTCGAAGTACCGACACTGGCCTGGCTGAACGGTTAAGCAAGTATTGTACGGTGAGATTGATCCTGACTAATCCTTTCTTTACGGTTTGAGAAGGGATTCGAGAGACAGTGGGAGCCATCCAGTTTAGACAAACTAAAAACCACTCCAAACTTGCAAAAGCATCATGCTAAAGTGTTTCTTTTCTCTCTCCTAATTGCAGCGACCATTCAACTTGACCGGACTTAAGTTATTACTAGATAAAAACATATTGACAGGACAAAACTACAAAGATTGGCTCAGGAATGTCAAGATGGCAATCACTTACGACAAGTTGGGGTATGTCCTTACCACCAAAGCTCCCCTTGTCCCAGGTCCCAAAACCAGTGTCGTAGATAGGGAAATCTACAAGACCTGGGAAATAGATTGCGCGAAGGCCAGATGCCTCGTACTAGCCTCGATGGACAACGAACATCAGAGGAGGCACGAGAATATGGACCTAGAGTCCATATTTCTTCATACAAAAGAACTGTATGGAGAGCAGTCTCGTATCGCAAGATACGAAGTGTCGAAGAAGTTGTTTTCGTCAAGGTTGGCCGTCGGATCATCGGTAGCGGAACACGTGCTTAAGATGATTGGCTACATAGAGGAGCTCGCAGACCTTGGGACCATGTTGGAGAATGAACTCTATACTGATTTGATTCTCCAGTCCCTTCCTTCCACTTACTCCCAGTTTATCCTTAACTTCAACATGCAAGGAAAGGAGGTTGAACTTTCCTAACTTCCGAGCATGTTGAGGAGTGCTGAAGGCACCCTACAGAAGGGTAGGGAGACAATCACTTTGGTTATAGGAGGATCTTCCTCTTCTAGTTCCAGGGCGAAAGCCAAGGGCAAGAAGAAGAAAGCCTCCGCCAAACCAAGAGGCGGTGTCAGTAAAGTGGATACGAAGGGAAAAGGAAAAGCAACAAAGGTAACGGGAAAGCTGGTGGGGAAGGAAGAATGCTTCTATTGTCACAAAAGTGGTCACTGGAAACATGATTGCAAGGCTTGGAAGGCCAGAACACAGGATTTGAAGCGAGTTGCAGCTTCAGCTTCAGGTGTGTATGTTATTGAAAACTGTCTATCAATAAACTCTACATCCTGGGTATTGGATACCGGATCAGGATCTCATATCTGTAATTCTTTGTAGGCATTGAGAAAGCGTAGAGTTTTGAAGGCAGGTGACATGACCCTCAGAGTTGCAAACGGTGCTAGCATGGATGCTGAGGCCGTGGGGGACTATCACCTGGGATTGTCGGATGGACACTTTTTGGTTTTGCGTAGTTGTTATTATGTACCAAATGCAACCTGTAATATCATTTCTGTATCTTTATTATCTAAAGAAGGTTATGAATTTGCATTTGTAAGTAATGTAGTGAACATTCACCTTAATCAAGTTTTGATTGGGTCAGGTGCATTGAACAACGGTATATACGTATTAAACCAACCAAAGATTTTCAATGTCCAGAATACACACAAAAGAAAGTCTCCAGAAATCAATAAACTTTCTTATGGCATTGTAGACTGGGTCACATCAGTGAGAGAAGGTTGACTAAGTTACATACAGAAGGATATTTGGATCCATTCGAATATTAATCGTATGCAACTTGTCAATCCTGTCTCAAGGGAAAGATGACAAAGACTCCGTTCACTGGACACGGAGTAAGAGCGAGCGAGCTCTTGGGACTCGTACACAGCGACGTGTGCGGTCTAATGTCTACACATGCGCGAAGCGGTTATTCTTACTTCATTACTTTTACGGATGACTTTTCAAGGTACGGTTATGTCTTCTTAATGAAACATAAATCCGAGGCTTTTGAAAAATTCCAGGAATATAAGAATGACGTAGAAAAACAAACAGGCAAAAGTATCAAGGCACTGAGATCTGATCGAGGTGGTGAATACTTGAGTGCTGAGTTCCTGGGTTACTTAAAAGAGAATGGAATTCTCTCTCAGCTTACTCCTCCATACACTCCGCAACATAACGGTTTATCGGAGAGACAGAACCGAACCCTATTGGATATGGTACGGTCCATGATGAGTAACGCTGAGTTACCGCGATCGTTCTGGGGATATGCGCTAGAATCAGCTGCATACCTTTTGAACCGAGTTCCAACTAAGACTGTGCCTACCACACCATATCAGATGTGGTGTGGGAAGAGACCCTATCTTAATCACATTAAGACATGGGGATGTCCAGCTTTTGTAAAAAAGCAGCATGCGGACAAGCTCGAAGCACACTCAATATAGTGCAAGTTTGTGGGATATCCAAAGAACTCCAAGGGATATTTCTTCTATTGCGAAGAGGAACAAAAGGTGTTTGTTTCTCGCCATGCCCACTTTCTAGAACACCAGTTCATAGAAAAAGAATTAAGTGGGAGCGCAATAGAACTGGAAGAAATTCCAGAACCACGAGCTATTACTGAAAGCTTAGAAGAACCAGAGGGTTCGAAAGATCAGGACATTCCCACGCCACTCCGCAGGAGTAGTAGGCAGTCTCATCCGCCCGAGAGATACTACAGATTTCTCATTGACGGGGATAGAGAGGATTGCATCATAGACTGTGATGAGCCTACTAGCTTCCAGCAAGCCATTCAGAGCGTCGACTCGGTAAAATGGCTGGATGCAATGCGGACCGAAATGGAGTCCATGTACACTAACAAAATATGGACGTTGGACATTACTCCAGATGGGGTAAAACCCGTAGGATGCAAGTGAATCTTCAAAAGGAAGATTGGTGTAGATGGACAGGTTGAGACCTATAAAGCTAGACTGGTTGCAAAGGGTTTTCGTCAAAGACCTGGTTTGGACTATGACGAAACCTTTTCTCCAGTAGCTATGCTGAAATCCATTCGGATCCTTCTTGCCATTGCTGCCTTCCACGATTATGAGATTTGGCAGATGGACGTAAAGACAGCTTTTCTAAATGGACATTTAGAGGAGTGTGTCTATATGGACCAGCCAGAGGGTTTCATTCAGAGTGGGAGCAGCGGAAAGGTGTGCGAGTTGCTTAAGTCCATTTATGGACTAAAGCCGGCATCGCGGAGTTGGAACATCTGTTTTGATGAGACGGTCAAGGAATTTGGCTTTATCAAAAATCCAGATGAACCATGCATCTATTGTAGATTTGGAGCGAGAACTGTAATATTCCTCGTATTATACGTGGATGACATTCTCTTAATAGGAAATGACATTCCTATGCTACAATCTGTCAAGGGGTTCTTGTCACACAGGTTCTCCATGAAAGACCTGGGTGATGCCTCATACATTCTGGGTATCCGGATCTACCGTGACAAATCCAAGAGGATATTAGGACTTTCACAGTCCAGGTACATCGACACCATACTGAAGAGATTCAGTATGGAAGATTCCGAGCGCGGTAATCTACCGGCTTGTCACGGGATCACCCTCTCCAAAGAGATGTCTCCCAAGACTGATTTGGAGAGGGATCACATGTCTATTATACCCTACGCTTCTGCGGTAGGCTCTATAATGTATGCGATGTTGTGTACCAGACCGGATGTGGCTTATGCACTGAGTGTGGTAAGCAGGTATTAGTCAAACCCTGGGGAGAAACATTGGATAGCAGTAAAGAACATTCTCAAGTACCTGAGAAGGACTAAGGAGATGTTCTTGGTGTATGGCGGAAAAGACCTCCAGATTGAGGCCTTTGCTGACTCCAGCTTCCAGAGTGACAAGGATGATTCCAAGTCCATGTCGGGTTTTGTCTTTACCCTCAATGGAGAGGCGGTGCGTTGGAAGAGCTCCAAACAGGAAACCGTTGCTGACTCGACTATGGAAGCGGAATACATCGCTGCATCTGATGCCGCAAAAGAAGCTGTCTGGATGAGGAAGTTCTTGAGAGAACTTCAGGTGGTTCCGGCCATTGTTGACCTAAAACCTCTGTATTGCGACAACAACGGGGCTACAGCTTTAGCGAAGGAACCCAGGTCCCATCAGAAATCCAGACACATCTTAAGGCGGTATCACCTGATCAGGGAGATCGTGGATCGCCAGGAGATCGAGGTTCGGAGGGTTGCTTCAGAAGATAACACAGCAGATCCATTCACCAAGGCCTTGCCCCAGACTCAGTTCGAGCGGCTGATCGAGATGATAGGTCTTCGATACGCCAGTACATGGCCTTAGTGCAAGTGGGAGATTGTTAGTGTATATGCCCTAGAGGCCATTACTGTATCATACTATCTTGTATATTGCTTGATGGAACCTTGGGATATTCATAGTTGTATATACAATCTTGCTCGAAATGGTAGTATGCTACTTGGTTTGTCTCTGCTTTAATATGTGCATGTGTTTCTTTTAGCATATCGCTGATATACATATTAGTAGAGCCCTTAGGATCTTTGCTTGATTACCAGCGTTGTGATGGCGCTCACACTCGTGGGAGCTGGGTGATCTATAAGCACATCCTTATACAGGTCCCTAGTCGTTGGACTATCGAGACAGGGCATCGATACTCCGGAGTAGACTAGCGTATGCGCTTCTCATCCCAGCGTGGGAGACTGTCTGTCCCACAGCCGTCAGTACGTCGTACTTGAGATAGTATGCGGGTGCTCGTTAGGTTACGAGTATACTGGACAGGACTCGTCGGGAACTGTTGGTTGGTATTATACCTATCGTCAGTTATCAGTTCCCAGGTGACATGAGTACAGCTTAGTCCGCTGACTTGACACTGTCACTTTGCCTCGAGTGTGTTCCCACTGCACTTTGATTGCGACCCTACCACGGCTCAAAGGAGTCGTGCAAACAGGTAGTTTTTGGGTGCAGTCCCGAAGCACTTGAAGGCAGTGACGGTTAGACAGGATTCGGCTCTCCCGGTATTGGGGGTTGACATCGCGCTGTGTCCAGGAGAGCCATTACACGAGTAGTCCCTGGCCAGGGCAAGCGAGATATACTGGTAGGTTTCCAGTGTTATCTTAGGGTGTTCTGGGCTACACTCCGACACGACTTGTACCGCTATTAGGGGACTGACGTTCACCGCCCCCCTAGGCCCGCCATGCGATGTATCAGACGAACAGACCGGACTGTACGGAGGCTGTCACACACAGGCCCAGTAGGAATTCAGATGGGGTTCACCTCGTCAGTCTTCTTATCGACATCTACCTGGGGACCGTTACATACAGCTAGTGTCGCTTGCGGTCTGTGGTTAAACCCACTGCCAGCGTAGTGTCGAGTCTTTAGAGTCCCACACAAAGAGCTATTCGCCTTTAGGAAAAATGAGTAGAGATCGCATGGTTTTGCGACAGGGTTCGTTCACATCCGCGCACTTGTGCACGTTTGCTGTCCGGACAGCTTATATTAGCGGGCTTTGGTTTAAGCCAGATCCTAGTATAGATTTGGGATTGGTTTTTTCTCATTGTATTCGTGTTCCTCGGATCACGAATACGGGTGCGTATGCACAGTTACCTGAGACAGAGGGAGAGGACTTTGATTAGGGTTAATGACTATTGTCATTTTATTAACCCTAATGCTTATGTGTGTATTATGGTTAATTGATATTAGTTTAATATAATTGTGCATGGTTATGGTTGTTGACCATTTGACCTCCTTGAGTTGTTGACCTAGGTTGACACTTTGACCATACTCATTTCATTTGGAAGATGCTCTTTGATCCTTACAATTTGCATTAAAAATGAAATGATAATGGTCATGTCTTGATTAACCATGACAATTATCTAGCTAATTATCTAATTACAATAATTCACACATATATGAGAGAATGCTTCATATTTTCTCTCATTCTATGATTTTCTTTCTCTCTCTTGTTCTTCCTCTCCCTCAAGCTCTCCCCTCTCATGTGTTGAGAAACACTTGAGCTTGAGAAAAACCCCTTCTTGATAATCTCTACTCTCATCTAGGGTTTAAGGATTAGCACTTTTTACACCCTATTTACTTCTAGCTTGGAGTTGAAGCCAAAGGTTGAGGCTTTCGGGTGGATCTATCTTCGACGTGAGAAGACGACAAAGGTGACCTCCTTCCACTACTCTAAGGAGCAAGGAGAGAAGGACATAAAGCCCTAGGTATAACATTTCTAACACTTAGCTAGTTTTTGTTTAGCAAAGATCCTTCTTTGTCTAGTCCATGTTGCCTAAGTTGATAAAAATTTGATTTTTATTCCGTTTTCCGCTTCCCCGTAAGTACCGGGGTGGGCAACGTGGACTTACGGATAAAAGTAATGATTTCTTATACAGATATATCCAGATTTCATGGTTAATTATTTTACATTCATGATGCATGCATACTCATTCATATGACATGTCACTACTTGAGGCACTGACACGAGCACTGAGTATTGCATTTATGCATAGATTATTACCCTGTCATTACTAGATGACTAGTGTTATATATGTATATTATTATGACCTAGGAGATCGTTGTGCATGCGATTTCTACTCGCAGATGTCTTCTACTCGCGAGTTGGCAACTCACCCCCGTTGTGCCAAATTTTCTTACAGGTTTCGATGTACAGGTTTCCTTGGCGGCTTGCTGGCACACCTTTTCATTCAGGGTGATTGCTTGGTAGGTTGGTTCACTTGTATCGGGACCGCCATTGTACTTTTATTATTTCATTTATATCTAGTAAGCTCCATCAACCAGAATTTTATTATTGATAAACTTAGATGACCGGTGGTTTATTCTTTCGACCTTAGTGCCACGCTTGTATTATTATGGTTTTCTAGTGGATTTGGTTTTCTTCTGAGTTTTGTTCCTCGCCCTTCGGCGTTGTATATTATATTGCATTGCGTGATTGTGTCCGCTAATTGGCGAAGAGCTAGCTCCTGCTTGGGAATGCCTTTTATTATTACTTATGTTTATATTCTTGTTTGTACCCGTTTGGGGCCAGTTTTTACAAAGGAGACTCTGTCGAAATTTTTGAGAAAATTTGATATTGCTTTTAAACATGTTTTCCTACACTTCTTCTTTTAAATGGTTTAGATTTCTGGGCTTCGGCTTGCTTTGATTACGTTATGCCTTTAGACGTTTCGTAATTTAAGTGTCGGTCACGTTCCGTAGCTTCAGGTCGTGACATCTGGAATCTGAAAATCTTCTCTAAGTCTCTGCCAGAATTGATTTCTTCGATTTACTTTAAGATTTCTGCAGTTTTGATCTCGATAACTCAGATTTCCTTGATTTCTGTCCTGATATAATTTCTGCGCAATATCTCAATAAATAATATTAGTAGAATTTAATTTGATTGAGATATTATCCTAACCATTTAATGTGATATTATTGTTTTAAGAGAATTGGTTAATGATATTTGATAATGTAAGAATATTTAAATGGACTAAATATTATATAGATATTAAATGCGTACATTTTCCTCCATAATATTAATTATAATATATAAACACATGAAAATAGTATTTTTACAGATAAACCCAAATATGTGTCATATTTATAATAAACACATTTTATCATATAGAAATAGTAAGGAAAATGGCATATCAAATGCACAATATTTTCGACTGTACAGGCATCGTCCATGCTGTTTTCAAATTTTTACCGTTCTAAAGAACCCTAACCCTAGAATCTTAACAAGAGATTTAAACAAACAAGCAATGTTAACATCTTAACATCTAAGTGAATGAGGAATACAACCTTTGTAGACCGGTCCTTCACTTCTAAAGCTCCGTGTAGTAGTCCATTTGCTACAAGTTCTGAAGACCCAGACTCTAGTAAGGGTTCACATGAAGAAACGAACACGCTTGCTCAATGTTTTCGAGGCCGAAGATGATCTACGTCGAGGAGACTCAAGCTCATGCTACCTCTTCACTAAATTAGGGTTTAGTGAAGCAAACACCTTAAACTAAATGGCTAATATTAGAGGATGATGATGTAGGAAATGTGCTCACTTTAGATTTTATTTTCTCACAATATTTTCTCACCTTGAGAAAAGCTAGTGAGCTTTCTCACTGAGGAAGAAGAAGCTCAAGTGAAGAATGAGAATCAACTCATGAGGTGAGAATAGCAACCATAGGTGAGTTAGTGTCATACACTAACTCATGTAGGGATTAAACCATGGCTAATCAATAATGGTTAGGTTAACAAATATCTACAGGTAAAATAAAATTATTGGACTTGGTCTATAGTTCCACAAGCTTCTACAAGCTTCAACCATGTGACTTAATCCCACGAATTTTGATTAACTTTAAATAAATAAAACCATCACTTTATTATACATGGTGTAAGTCTCATACACCTATGTCACATATGGAATCAAGCATGACATAATAGTTGTGCATTAATATACATCACATATATACTATATGCACACAAGTGAGATAAAGAAATGTTTAAGTGAGCTAATATTAGTTAATGTAAATTAATATATCACATATATAATTATACATTAAATTATCAAATCAACACTTGATTTAATAATCCGGCTATATCACATACAACCGACTAATATCAAATGTAACAACTTATCGAATCAATACTTGATCCGATAACCCGGCTATATCACATATAACCGACCGATATCACATATCGCGAGAATAGAATGCGGTATCTCATAAGAGCATTAATCTCGGTACCGAACATATCACATATGTGCTCCTACTTCATTTCTTATGAACTAGGAAACCTTTGTGTAGGAATCTAAAGACTCGTCAATACGCCGGCAGTAGATAATGATCACATCAAACACCCACAAGCTGCAAGCGGTCTGCTAAATGTAATGGCCACCCGGGTATTGAGCGATCAGAATATAAACAAGCATGCCTGCTCGTACTCCTGCGAATCCAATCAGTAATACTACCGTACAGTCCGGTCTCTTCATCAGATATGTCACATATCATAGCCTGGGGGTGGTATAACGTCAGACACCAATAGCCTGATAAGTCATGCTGATGCAAGGTCTATAACGGTTCAAGAAACTACTGATAAAACTTACCAGTAAGTCTCAGCAACCTGGCCAGGGATTTCCTGTTATGGCCAATCGAGCATAGCGCAACATCTACTTCCAATACCGGGAGAGACGAATCCCCTCCAATCACTCATGGCCTCCATGTGACTCGGGACTGTACCCAGAAACCACCTTTTTGCACGATCTCTGGATCGTGGTATGGTGAAAATCAAAGCACAGTGGGAATCACACAAGACTCTATGATGATCTCGGGTCGACAGACTAACCTGTACCAGTGTCACCAGAGAACTGCTATTTGACGATAGGTATAATACCATGGAGGAGTTCTCGGCGAGTCCATTCAGTGTACCCAGTCTCCACTGCGCACCCGTATATCTTCTCTGATGTCAAACACCAATGGATGTAGGATCATCCATCGCCCATCATATGGGTCAAGAAGCGCATACGGTAGTCTACTCTGGAGTATCGATGCCCTGTCTCGATACTACCACGACTAGGAACAATTATAGGGTGTACCTGTGGACTACACTTGGCCACACTAGTATGATCTCCATCATAATCCTGGTAGTCAAGTACACATTCTAAGGGCTTCATCAACATGTGGGAGCAAGACAGTATCACTTATACAAGTCATCATATTAGGACAAAGTGCAACGAGATAGCATACTATCATGTCGAGTAAGAAAGTCCTTCCTATATATGTCCAAGCATCCATTACAATATACATCACATGTACCGTAATGGCCTCTAGGGCATACATATAACTAACAGATTGTTAGTTATATGTATGCCCTAGAGGCCATTGTTGTACATGTGATGTATATTATGGTGGATGCTTGGACATATATAGAGAGGACTTTCTTGCTCGTCATGATAGTATGCTATCTGATTGCTCTTTATCTTAACATATTGATTTATATCAAAATACTGTCTTGTTATCACATGTTGATAAAGCCTTTAAGATGACTACTTGACTACTGGGACTATGTTGAAGATCATACTAGTGGGGCCAGGGTAGTCTACAAGTACATCCTATAATTGTTTCTAGTCGAGGGTGTATCGAGACAGAGCATCGATACTCCAGAGTAGACTAGCGTATACGTATCTTGACCCATATGATGGGCGATGGATGATACCACATCCATTGGTGTTTGACATCAAGGATAGTATACGGGTGCTCAATGGAGACTGGGTACACTGAATGGATTCACCGAGAACTCCTAGATGGTATTATACCTATCGTCAGATAGCAGTTCTCTGGTGACACTGGTACAGGTTAGTCTGTAGACCCGAGATCGTCATAGAGTCTTGTGTGATTCCCACTGTGTTTTGATTTCCATCTTACCACGTTCAAGAGGACGTGCAAAACGGTGGCTTTTGGGTACAGTCCCAAATCACAAGGAGGCAATGAGTGATAGGAGGGGTTTTGTCTCTCCCGGTATTGGGGGTTGATGTTGCGCTGTGCTCGATTGGTCATAACTGGAAATCCCTTTCCAGAGTTGCTGAGATTTACTGGTAAGAGTTATCAGTAGTTTCTCGAACCGTTATGGACCTCACATCGGCACGACTTATCGGTTACTGGGGTCTGACGTTTACCACCCATAGACTAGATATACGACATATGAGACGAAGAGACCGGACTGTACGGTAGTGTTACTGACAGGCTTTACAGGAGTTAGAGCAGACTTGCTTGTTGATCTTCTGATCGCTTAATACCCAGGTGGCCGTTACGTTTAGCAGACCGCTTGCGGTTTGTTGGTGTTTGATATGATCATCACCTATTGCCGGAGTATTGACGAGTCTTTAAAGTCCTACATAGAGTTTTCTGGCTCAAGCGAAATGGAGTAGGAGCACATATATGATATGTGCGAGATCGAGATTGATACGTGTATGTGATACTGTGTTCTATTCCCGCGATATGTGATATCGGCCGGTTATATGTGATATAGCCGGGTTATCGGATCAAGTGTTGATTCGATGAAATGATACATACTATATGCTCACTTAGGTTTTTGTTATTCTCGCTTATGATACATTTAACATATATGTGATATATGTTTATTGTATTATTTTGTTTTATTCACAATTAATATATATGTGATATATATAATTGTGACATGCTTGGTTACACATGCAACATGTATGTATGAGACTTATACCATGCTAGGGTTTATGTCGTGGTTTCATTTATCATTAAGTAATTACAAATTAGTGGATTTAATCATGGATTGGAGAAGCTTGGAGATAAGCTTTGACTTAGTCCACTCCTTTGTTTTTACTTAAGATATTTTGTGACCTAACCATTAACCCTTACCATAGTTAACTCTCTATATGAGTTAGTATATGGTTGATATACTCACCCATGGTTGCATTTGAACCATATGAGATATTTTCATCACTTGATCTCATTCATTCATCTTCTTCTTCCTCATCTCATTTTAGCTCTCTTGATTTTGAGATAAAGAAGAAATATAGTGAGAAATTTAATGCTAAAGTGAGCAAAATTCCTGCTTCATCATCCTCTTCTATACCAGCCATATAGATTAGTGTGTTAGCTTCACTAATTCCGTATTAGTGAAGAGAGAGCTTGAGTTCGTGTTTCCTCGACGTAGATCATCATAGACTTTGAAGACTTCAAGCAAGGATGCATCATACATCTTGTGGAGCCTCTCAAGAGTTCGGGAGCTTGTTGATCGCAGCGAAGGGACCATTACTTGGAGCTTGTGAAGTGAAGGAGCGGACTACAAAGGTTGTAATCCTTAATCACTTAGTTGTAAAGTTGTTTACGTACATGTGAACCCTAATTCTCTAGTTCGATTACTCGGTTGGTTTGTGTAGCACCCAAAAATTTTAAAATTGCATGATTGATGCTTGCCAAAACCTTGTCAAGGTGCTAAGCTAACCCTACAATAATTGCTTCCTAATGTTTCTCTAAGATTAGATTAATATATGTTTCTTGCAGCTAGTGCAAAAACAGTATCTGGTGTTGTACTTGACATGTCATGATTGACTCAATTGCCTAAGCAAGTGATATGCTATTCATGCAAATCCCTCTCCTCATCAGTCTAGAAGACATCTCTTTGGAGAGGGTGACTCCATCACCTGCGGGTACACCACCTTGCTAAGAGTCGTCCATTCTAAAACACTTTAGAATAGTGTCAAGTACCCAAATTGGGAGACTTCCCAAATTTAGATCTAAAACCATAGATCTAGTGACAAGAAAAACTGATATTTATCCAGATCCTATGTGGAGAAATACCTTGTGACAACCACAGTATAATCGATCGTAGTATAGGAATATCACTTCCTATAAAGTGCATGTCATCCAAATACCAGGACATCACACCCTACTACCTTCTTACCAGATCCATCTTCTATTCTGATGACGTCAAAGCCTATGACTGTCACATCAAAAATTGATGATCTATCTCCGCTATATCTGCTTTAGTCTATAAATAGACACAAGCTACTTGTCCACTATGCTTCTGTTGCTCCCACTGACTGCAACAACCTTGTGGCAGAGTCATATACACATGCACTTCTAAAGCTAGTTTAGAACGACGCTATACTCATTCTCCTGCCAGGTCTCATAGTCTAGAACAGCAGCAATGGCAAGTCTGGGTAAGCAAGTACCTCCCTGTCACCGTCTCTGAGAAGACCGAAGTACCTCTCGGGTGCCTGAGGTTACCCACCATATCTGCGGAGTGGCTAATGGAATGTCAAACCCGATTGAATCTTAAAGTTCTATTAAATTTTCAGTAATCGTTTGTGGTTATGGAATCACTTCCAGTTCTACCATACTCCCACTACTGTTTTCTGAAAAAATCCATTTTGCGAAATCTGTGGCAAGTCATGAACAATATCGCTATTGATCTTCCAGATGGTAGAAAGTTATCCCTCGACATAGCTCGGGATAACCAACAAATTGCCATTACCGAAACGTGCCTTAAGTATGTCCAGAGTATGGTTTTAAGCATAAGCCGGACAACACCTTATACCTTAACATCGTTAAGATATGAACCATTCTATATACAATATAAAAACATAAGCACTGATTTAATTGGAACCGGATTCAAATCATGCAGCTGTCTCCAGTGATGTCAACTAAATGTAGACAGGCCGATCATCATTACTCAACTAGGAGTGCATCCAGATATGAGTAACCTGAAAGAGAAGCAAGTTATCAAACCATTACTATCAACTGAATACAAAACACAAGTATCTACATCTTCGATCACCTTGAAGAATCCCGATACATGCAACACATAGTTCTGTACTTTATTCTTGTACCTATAACTTCTCAAAACTTGGACCTCGTATTTCAACGAAATGCTTGTCTAGAACTGGAGAAGTCATGAGTAAGCAGAATATAGTATGAGTACCAACCCCATTGTCCTAATAGACACTGGACAACATACAATACATTGTATAAGCCCCTGAGTTCAATAACTTAAACCTTGTGCGTCGTACACCTTACCTAACCATCAACTGATATAGGTAAATGTCACAGACATAATTTCAAAAAGGTATATCTCACTTTATAAATAAACGTATAGATATATCGGTTTGAAATTGATGCATAACAACGGATATTCAAAACCAAATATTTGCCGCCAGACAAAACCGAGATGATTTCGTCAAATATCACCAATTACAACGAATTCCGATATAATGAGAATCTAATCACCCAATTCCCAATATCTTACTCCCACTCACCACCTGTAATAACATACATATGTGAGAAACTGATCTGGTAAATACATACCCTGGAGTTAGATTCTAATTGGGAAAACAGTTTTCAATTAACATTGCACAGTAAATCTAAAACATGAAAAAGTTTCGAAAGGATATCCGGGTATTCCTAGTAATGCCTCTTCCACTGTCCTGATTCTTGACTATAACCGTATAGTTCCATGCCCTTACTCCAATCCCTTTATTATGTCTTTACTTATTACCTTCTGTACACCTTCTTTAGGCTAAATGGTTTTCTTCATTCTCTACCTTTCGGCACCAGCCTGAGGTTTGGAAGAAGACTATCCAATAAGCGTAATAGGTGTACTCTCTTAATACCAGGAGCTCTCGCAACCTGAGAGAAGGTAAATGGAAATGACAATCGAATAATCAGATTCTATTTCTCTTGAACAAGAATCCATCCTCGAATCTGGAACAAGTTCCTTCGAGTTCGTATGTAACTATACGATGGAATATCCAATAAATATGTATCTTCATTGTGATATGGAATGTGTAGGGATTCTATAGCACCACACTAGGTTTAGGGTTGCATCACACATGCTATAACAAAAATTTAGAGGGTGGTAAACAATTCCAAACATGAATCGAACGAGAAAAATAGAGTAACAACAAGCTAGTATCATATATCTCAATATGTAACCATGTAAGTGTCTAACACTAAGTAGGGAGAAATACAACCTTTGTAGACCTCCTCCTAGACTCCTTAGATTGTGTAGGGTTTGAGTTGGTTGGCTTATATCCTTCCGCATCCACGATGATCCACCACGAAGTCTCTTTGCACCAAGCTCCAACCTTCTCTTGATCAAGGATGAAGAAGAAGCAAACACTCCACTCAAGTGGGCTAGACTAAAGTAGAATAGCGATTTGGGTTTGGATCTCAATTAAAAACCTTTTCTTTTTAATCCTTTCTCTTTGTTTAAAAACCCTAGTGGGCTTTGAGGAGAGAGAGGACGAATGAGATGGCTCAAGCTAAACTCAAGAGAGAGAATAATATGAGAATAATGATATAATCCTAACTCAACTCAAGAGAGTAAGTGAGTGTCATCCATGCTAAACCATGGTTACAAAATATCTAGATATTTTGTAACTTGAGTTTAAGAAAAACTATGGGCCAAAACCATGGGCAAAAGAAACCATTGACTTTGTCAACTCAAGAGAGTTGAATAGTCAACCATGATTTTAATCCCATTTTGCTTTTCTCAAATAATCAAAATATCTAAATATGTGACCATGTAAGTCTTGCATTTCCACCACCAATGTATCATCAACCATAACACATGCATGCTTGCATGTGTGCATGCACATCCATATATACATGCACTCATGCATGCATCAAAAGAAATGGATTTTAATATATGAGCTAATTGACTTAATATTAAATACACACTTGATTTAGTAACCCGGTCATATCACATACGACCCGTCCAATAGTAAACGCCGAAATAAAATACGGTATCCAATACACGCATTTAATTGAGCTCCCGTGCATATCACATATGCACCCCTACATCATTTCGCCTGAGCTAGGAGACACCTTTGTGGGACTCTAAGACTCGTCAATACGCTAGCAGTAGGCAGTGATCATATCACATGCCCATAAACCGTCAGTGGCACAAGCAGTACGTAACGGCTCCAAGGTATTGAGCAATCAGAAGAAATACAAGCAGACCTACTAAAACTCCCGTCGAGCCAACTAGCAACACTTGCCGTACAGTCCGGTCTCTTCGTCAAATATGCTGCATATGTGAGTCTAGGGATGGTATCGTCGACCTCAATAACCCAATAATTCATGCCGGTATAAGGCTCATAACAGATCGAGAAACTACAGATAACACTTACCAGTAAATCTCAGCAGCCCTAGACAGGGACTCCCTGTTATCGCCAATAGCACATGGTGCAACACCATCCCCCAATACCGGGAGAGACGAAACGCCTCCTATCACTCATTGCCACCATGTGCCTCGGGACTGTACACAAAATCCACCTGTTTGCATGACTTAGTAGAGCTGTGGTAGGATGGAGATCAAAGTACAGTGGGAGACACGCAAGACTCTATGACGATCTCGGGTCTATAGACTAACCTGTACCAGTGTCACCTGAGAACTGCTATCCGACGATAGATATAATACCATATAGGAGTTCTCAAGGGTCAGTTCAGTGTATCCAGTCTCCACTGACCACCCGTATATGATCTTTGGTGTCACCACACCAATGGATATGGGATCATCCATCGCCCATCATATAGGATAAGTAACGTATACGCTTGTCTACTCTGGTGATATTGATGCCCCGTCTTGATATACCCACGACTAGGAGCATTTCAAGGATATACTCATAAACTACACATGTCCCACTAGTATGATCCGCATCATAATCTCAGTAGTCCTGCATCATCCTAAGGGCTATATCAACATGTACCAAATGAATGAAATTATGATCAAATGAACATGTCAAGATAAAAGATGCAACCAGATAGCATACTATCATGTTGAGCAAGAATGTCCCGTGAATATATACATATATACATATGTACATATATATACATATATACATATGTATATATATACACATACACACACACACACATACCGGTACATACACTATCATATAATGGCCTCTAGGGCATACATATATCCAACAACCTCCCACTTGCACTAAGGCCAATTATTGGCGTATCTCATACCAAACCTCTCAAAAAGTCGCTTATGCTGCGGCAAAGGGAGGGCCTTAGTGAGTGGATCCGCGGTGTTATCTTTTGTATCTACTCACCGTATCTCGATCTCGCGGCGATCAACTATCTCCCGGATCAGATGATATCGCCTTAGGATGTGTCTTGATCGCTAATGGGACCTGGGCTCTTTGGCTAACGCTATAACCCTATTATTATCACAGTACAAAGGTATTGGATCAATAATGGTCGGAACTACTCCTAACTCCAAGACGAACTTCCTCATCCAGACGGCTTCCTTGGCAGCATCATTTGCAGCAATATACTCAGTTTCCATCGTGGAGTCTGCAACGGTATCCTGTTTGGAACTCTTCCAACACACCGCCCCTCTATTGAGGGTAAAGAAAAACCCATAAATAGATTTGATGTCATCCTTATTACTATGGAAGCTCGAATCGGTAAAGGCCTCCATTTGGAGATCTCCGTTATCATACACCAAGAATATTTCTTTTGTCCTTCGCAAGTACTTAAGAATGTTCTTCACAGTTGTCCGGTGATTCTCCCCCGGTTAGGATTGATACCTGCTTACTACGCCCAGTGCATTAGCTACATCAGGACGTGTAAACAACATCGCATATATTATAGATTTTACAGCAGAAGCGTAGGGTATAATGCTCATGCGAGCTCTCTCTTCATCAGTCTTTGGGCAAAAGTCATTAGAGAGAGTGACTCTATGACAAGCAGGTAAGGAACCCCGCTTGATGTCTTCCATACTAAACCTCTTTAGGATGGTGTTAATGTACCTGGTTTGGGACAATCCCAATAACCGTTTAGATCTATCCCTATTGATCTTTATGCCCAATATGTACGAGGCAACACCCAGGTCCTTCATGGAGAACCTTTGTGATAAGAACAGTTTGACCGATTGTAGCATAGGAACGTCGTTTCCTATCAGAAGAATTTCATCCACATACAATACGAGGAATGTGACAGTACATCCCACAATCTTCTTATAAACACAAGGTTCATCTGGATTTTTGACGAAGTCAAACTCTTTGATAAAATCATCAAAACTGATGTTCCAACTCCGTGATGCCTGCTTTAATCCATAAATGTATTTAAGCAACCTACACACTTTCCCGCTGCTCCCAGTTTCAATGAAGCCCTCTGGCTGATCCATATAAACACACTTTTCAAAATCACCATTTAGAAAAACAGTTTTAACGTCCATCTGCCAGATTTCATAGTCGTAGTGAGCAGCAATAGCAGGTAGGATCCGCTTGGATTTAAGCATGGCTACAGGAGAAAAGTTTTCTTCATAGTCCAGTCCTGGTCTTTGTCGAAATCCTTTCGCCACAAGCCTTGCCTTATAGGTCTCTACTTGCCCATCTACACCGATCTTTCTCTTAAAGATCCATTTGCACCCTATGGGTTTTACCCTAGAGGGTACAACATCCAAAGTCCACACTTTTTTGGTGTACATCGACTCCATTTCGAATCTCATGGCTTCCAGCCACTTCACAGAGTCACCACTCATGATAGCTTGCTGAAAATTGATAGGGTCATAATCATCCATGATGCAGTCTTCTCCATCACCATCAACGAGAAAACCGTAGTATCTCTCCGGTGGGTGAGAAGTCCTACCAAATCTACGGAGTGCCTGAGTTTCATTAAGTTCCTTTGCAACATCAGGTTCAACCAAGTCGTCATTTGTAATTTGTGTCTCTAGAACCTCTTCTAGATCTACCACATTGCCATCAGAATCATATGAAAAGATCTCATTTTCTAAAAATGAGGCATTCCGAGAAACAAACACTCTTTGTTCCTGTTTATGGTAGAACAGATATCCATATGAATCTTTTGGATATCTTACAAATAAACATTTGAACGATCGTGTCTCGAGTTTGTCCGGATTCTGCTTTTTGACAAAAGCCGGACAACCCCAAATCTTAACTCGATTAAGAGATAGTCTCTTCCCATACCATATCTCATATGGAGTGGTAGACACGGTCTTGGTCGGAACCCTGTTCAACAGAAAGGCTGCAGTATCCAATGCATGCCCCTAAAAGGAGTGGGGCAACTCAGCATCATTCATCATGGATCCTACCATATCTAATAGGGTTCGATTCCGCCGCTCTGACACACTGTTGTGCTGTGGTGTGTAAGGGGGAGCGAGCCGAGAGAGAATCCCATTCTTTTTTAGGAAGTTCGAAAAATCTATACTAAGATACTCTCCACCTCGATCCGATCGAAGTATCTTGATGCTCAATCCAGTTTGTTTTTCTACTTCAAGTTTGTACTCCTTGAATTTCTCGAAAGCTTCAGACTTATGCTTTATCAAAAACACATGACCGAATCTTGAGAAATCATCAGTAAAAGTTATGATGTAAGAAAAACCGCATGTGTAGACATTGGCCCACATATATCAGTATGTATGAGGCCCAAAAGCTCAGTAGATCTTTCTCTGTGTCCAGTAAACGGAGGTTTGGTCATTTTCCCTTTGATACTAGACTGGCAAGTCGCATAAGATTAATACTCAAAAGAATTTAAATATCCATCTTTATAAAGCTTGTTTAGTCTTGTTTCATTAATATGACCAAGTCTACAATGCAAAGAAAACCTTCATTTATATGTGAAAATTTTCTTTTGTTTGTGTGCTGTATGTTGAAAACTGTGTGTTGATTAAGGACGTATATCCTGTTATTAAGTGTACCATAACCAATCAACTCTTGATTAAGTTTAATGTTCATAACATTGTGCTGCAACATAAAATGATATCCTTCATTGCCCAACAAAGAAACAGAAATAATATTACAAAGCAAGCTTGGTATAAAATGACATGGGTTCAAAACCAATATACGACCCGATGGCAACCCCAGATGATACTCTCCCAATGAAACTGCATGTATATTGGGACCATTTCCAACCCGGAGAGTGTGATCACCTGTCTTCAAAACTCTGCTATTTCTCAGCCCCTGCACAAAATTGCAGATATTAGAACCCAAACCGGTATCCAATACCCAGGAAGCAGAGTTTATAGAAAAATAGTTTTCAGTTACGAACACACCTAAAGCTGAAGCATCACCATGCTTCCCTTTCTTGAGACCAAGGTACTCAGTACAATTCCTCTTCCAGTGTCCCATCTTCTTGCAGTAGAAACATTCTCCTTTTCCCGACTCCACAGCTTTGGATTTTTCTTTCCCCTTTGCCTTTTTTATTCCACCTCTCGGCTTGGTGGATTTCTTCTTGCTCTTTCCCTTGGCCTTGGCTTTTGGGACGGAAGAAGATGATTGTCCAACAAGCAGGGAGGGAGACTTCGCCTTAAGCGTGCTCTCCGCAATTCTCAACATATTGAGATGTTCGGGTAGTGACTTCTCTATGTTGTGCATGTTTAAGTTCACTATGAAAGGAGCAAAGGTGGAGGGAAGAGACTGTAGAACAATATCCGTATATTGCTCATTGTCCATTGTTCATCCAAGGCCTCAAGCTCTTCAATAAGAGCTACCATCTTCGGAACGTAGTTTCCTACTGATGTGCCAAGAGCCATCTACATCTGAAACAGTTTTCGAGATGCTTCATATCGTAGGATACGAGATTGCTCTCCATACAACTCCTTGTATGGAGAAAGATGGATTGAACATCTATCTCCTCGTGCTACTTTTGATGTGTATTGTCCATCGATGCAAGCGCGAGGCATTTGGCGGTGGCATAGTCAATATCCCACGTTTTGTGGATCTCCCTATCCGCAACAGAAGATTCAGGGCCTGGTTTTGGCGGGGATGTGGCAGTGAGGACATATGATACTTTATCATATGTGAGAGCAATGTTAATGTTCCTCAATCAGTCTTTATAGTTCGGTCCGGTAAGATTATTTTTCTCTAATAGTAGCTTATGTCCAGTCATGGTTATATGCCATTAGGAGAGAGAAAAGAAAACACTCAGCGAAAGCTCTTGCAAAGATTAGATTGGTTTATTATCTTATCTAATCGATGTCTCCCACTGCTTTTATCAAATTCTCCTTCAAACCTTAAAAGAAAAAAATAGTCAGGATTAATTAAATTCTACAACTTCGCTAACCGTTCAGCAAGGCCAGTGCCGGTACTTCTGAGGGAGGTTCCCCGTGATCTCGCATGGACCTAATTAAAATAAACCTCATTTTCCCAGAGGCGTAGCCCCGTTGACACTTTTCTAGACACCTAATGAGTTAGCTAATTGTAAAGTGCAAAATTCTCCCAGGAGCAACTATTGCTCATAGTGGGATCGGGATCCTACTATCATATAGAAGGTATGCAATCTTATTGCAAATTTCAACACTTGAAACTCCCGATATGATTTTTACCCCTGGCACTTATGTCCTTGACTATAATCAACATATCATAAGTACTAGTCAAGTTCTACCCGTCATTTCATGATTATTTCGACCCACGCATATGACCGTTGACTATAAACAACATAATCACATGCATGTCCTAATTAATCTCATCATATGTTGTATAGGAAGACATCACTTAGCTACCGTACACTACGCCTTGACTGAAATCAACATACATAGCACGAATACTAAGTACTCTACTTCCTAAAATGACGGAGGGCTGTGTATAGTTTTTAAGAAAACCTTTAACGCTTCGAACTTGATATCGTTGTAGAATTTAATTTTTTTAAAAGGAGTCGCTTAAGCTCCGCCTTTTGAAATCTTGCTTTTTCATAAAAAGCCGAGTAGGTTTCAAATCTGATTCTACAACATCTTTTTACGTTTCTTTTGTTTACATTAATCATATTAATGTAGTCCCATCATTTAAGTCCTTAGCCATTACAGAAAAGAAACGAAAATAGAACGTACGCTAATGCCATCCACATTCGCCACAATGTCCCGTTATGAACCGTTAGGTTACTTAACAAACGGCATAGCGGGGTGGGACTAGCGCGGATGCAAAACATAAGCAACGTTTATTATATATCATATATATAATATATCATTCGTCTCAACATATAAAGTAATCACATTACAGAATATCCATAGCAGAAGCACATATATGAAAATACAGGATATACTAGGAGGTCCGTATTTTGTATTTAGCCAACAATAGAAAATACGGATTCCACGGTCGCGATGAATAGCCAAGCCAACACCCCTAGACCCATACGAGAGCGGAAAGTGACCCTACCAATTCTAGAGTCTAGGAGACCCGATCTCGACTCCTCGAGATGGCCTCCCACTGAACCATAGAACCCGATCACTTGTGCTCCCCTCCTTGGGTCTATCCTAATGCGGAAAAGTAAATAATATACAACAATGGTGACATCATCCTCAACCCGGAAGTACCCCAATAAAAGAATATTACATACAATTGATTGTACATGAATGAAAAGAAAAACTCTCATCTCGCATAAAACCCCCGACTTTTCATTCACGAAGATCCTGCACACAATATCTCAGCAACACATAATATCACATATCATCAACATAAGTAAGTATGCGTACCGCAATTGTCGTTGATGTATTGCAACAAAACCGGCGATACACCATATACTACACGTACGGTCGCAGAAAAGAAAGTGAAAAACTACAACATTTGGAATCGACACTGCCTTTAGACATCATAAACCAGGAATATCACATATTCATGATTTCATGCCTAACAATGCAAATCTTATATTTAGGTCTCAACCAAGAAAACACCTTTTCAAAAGAAGACGGGTAATTCAATAAGATTCTCGATTCTACCGAGGCCAAAATATTATATTTACATGCAACTAATTACTTTTCACAAAACTAGTTAGTGTAGATTCGAATTATTGTATCACATTCATAAATAATCTAGGCGCAATTAAAACATCCGATCGATCGATCAATGACCCAAAAATCCACAGAGAAGCTCAACACCTGAGCAGTATTAAAATTACCCAGAAGCATGCCACGGTACCTATGGACCAACCGTAGAAGGGCCGACCCGAGCCTCACAAACGGCGCTGCGGAACCGCCGCCAAAACCATATTTCTGCCGCGGTTCCGCGGTTGTTTAGTCGAGTTAGGGTATCGTTCTTCTAGAGGGTCCATAAAATTACCTGCATGATTTTCTAAATATTTTTAATGTGAAAAATTCCAACATTTTGAAAAATTTCCAGAGAAGGGGTTTTTCGGGTAATCGATGTTCGTTCGAAGTGTTTTAACGTCGTCTAGGTTACTCTAATACTCTAGAATGGCTCTAATACCACTGTAAGGATTCTATATCATCACACTAGGTTTAGGGTTGCATCACACATGCTATAACAAGAATTTAGAGGGTGCTAAACAATTCCAAACATGAATCGAACTAGAAAAATAGAGTAATAACAAGCTAGTATCATATACTACAAGTGTCTAACATTAAGTGGGGAGAGATACGACCTTTGTAGACCTCCTCCTAAACTCCTTGGATCGTGTAGGATTTGAGTTGGTTGGATTGTATCCTTCCGAGTCCACGATGATTCACCACGAAGTCTCTTTGCACCAAGCTCCAAGCTTCTCTTGATCAAGGATGAAGAAGAAGCAAACACTCCACTCAAGTGGGCTAGACTAAAGTAGAATGGTGATTTAGGTTTGGATCTCGATTAAAAACCTTTTCTTTTTAATCCTTTCTCTTTCTTTAAAAACCCTAGTGAGTTTTGAGGAGAGAGAGGAAGAAAGAGATGGCTCAAGCTAAAATCAAGAGAGAGAATAATATGAGAATAATGAGATAACCCAAACTCAACTCAAGAGAGTAAGTGAGTGTCAACCAAGCTAAATTGTGGTTACAAAATATCTAGATATTTTATAACTTGAGTTTAAGAAAAACCATAGGCCAAAACCATGGGCAAAAGAAACCATTGACTTTGTCAACTCAAGAGAGTTGAATAGTCAACCATGATTTTAATCCCATTTTGCTTTTCTCAAATAATCAAAATATCTAAATATGTAACCTTGTGAGTCTTGCATTGCCACCACCAATGTATCATCAACCATGACACATGCATGCTTGCATGTGTGCATGCACATCAATATATACATACACTCTTGCATGCATAAAAAGAAATAGGTTTTAATATACGAGCTAATGGACTTAATATTAAATCAACAGTTGATATAATAACCCAGTCATATCACATACGACCCGTCCAATAGTAAACTCCCGAATAAAATACGATATCCAATACACGCATTTAATCGAGCTCCCGCACATATCATATATGCACCCTACATCATTTCGCCTGAGCTAGGAGACTCCTTTGTGGGACTCTACGACTCGTCAATACAATAGCAGTATTCAATGATCACATCACATGCCCACAAACCGTCAATGGCACAAGCAATATGTAACGACTCCTAGGTATTGAGTAATCAGAAGAAATACAAGCAGACCTGCTAAAACTCCCGTCGAGCCAACTGGCAACATTTACCGTACAGTCCGGTCTCTTCGTCAAATATGCTGCATATATGAGTCTTGGGATGGTATCATCCACCCCAATAACCCAATAAGTCATGCCAGTATAAGGCTCATAATAGATCGAGAAACTACTGATAACACTTATCAGTAAATCTCAGCAGCCCTGGTCAGGGACTTCCTATTATAGCCAATCGCACATGGTGCAACATCAACCCCCAATACCGGGAGAGACGAAACCCCTCCTATCGCTCATTGCCTCCATGTGCCTCGGGACTTTACCCAAAATCCACCTGGTTTCACTACTCAGTAGAGCCGTGGTAGGGTGGAGATCAAAGTACAGTGGGAGACACACAAGACTCTATGACGATCTCAGGTCTACAGACTAACCTGTACCAGTGTCACCTGGGAACTGCTATCCGACTATAGATATATTACTATATAGGAGTTCTCGGCGAGTCCGTTCAGTGTACCCAGTCTCCACTGAGCACCCGTATACGATCTTTGGTGTCACCACACCAATGTGTTAGTGATATGTATGTCCTAGAGGCCATTACTGTACATATGATGTATATTGTAGTGGATACTTGGACATATATGGAGGACTTTCGTGCTCGACATGATAGTATGCTATCTGGTTGCTCTTTATCTTATCATGTACTATGATTGTCTCTGTGTTACATGTTGATAAAGCCCTTAGGATGAGTACTTGACTACCAAAATTATGATGTAGATCATACTAGTGGGGACAGTGTAGTCGCTAAGTACATCCTTCAAATGTTCCTTCTCGTAGGTGTATCGAGACAGGGCATCGATATACCAGAGTAGACTAGTGTATAACTTCTCGACCCATGTAGATAGGCGATGGATGATCCCATATCCATTGGTGTTTGACATCAGAGACAGTATACGGCTGCTAAGTGGAGACTGGGTACACTGGACGGACACGCCGAGAACTCCCAGATTGTATTATACCTCACGTCAGATGACAGTTCTCTGGTGACACTGGTACAGGTTAGTCTTTAGACCCGAAATCGTCGTAGAGTCTTGTGTGATTCCCACTGTGCTTTAATTTCCACCTTACCATGTTCAAGAAAACGTGCAGTACGGTGGCTTTTAGGTACAGTCCGGAATCGTATGGAGGCAATCAGCGATAGGAGGGGTTTCGTCTCTCCCGGTATTGGGAGTTGATGTTGCGCTGTGTTTGATTGGCTATAACTGGAACTCCCTGGCCAGGGTTGCTGAGTTTTACTGGTAAGAGTAATCAGTAGTTTCTCGAACCGTTATAGACCTCATATCGACATGACATATCGGTTACTGGGGTCTGACGTTTACCACCCCTAGACTAGATATGCGACATATCAGACAAAGAGACCGGACTGTACGGGAGTGTTACTGATTGGATTCACAGGAGAATGTACAGGCTTGCTTGTTGATCTTCTGATCGCTCAATACCTGGGTGGCTGTTATGTTTAGCTGACCGCTTGCAGCTTGTGGGTGTTTGATATGATCATCACCTACTGACGGCGTATTGATGATTCTTTAGAGTCTTACACAGAGATTTCCAGGCTCATGCAAAACGGACTAGGAGCACATATGTGATATGTGCGGGACCGAGAATAATACGTGTATGTGATACCGTATTCGATTCTCGCGATATGTGATATTGACCGGGTATATATGATATAGCCGGATCATCGGATCAAGTGTTGATTCGATGAACTGATACATTTTATATTAGTCGGTTATTTGTGAAATAGCCAGATTATCGGATCAAGTGTTGATTCGATAATTTAATGTATAATTATATATATGATATATTACATTACATTAACTAATATAAACTCGCTTTATTGATTCTTTTTCTCACTTGGATGATACATTGATATATATGTGATATATGTTAATTGTATTAGATTCTTTTGTTACATTAAATATTATATATGTGATATATAATATTGTAACATGTTAGGGTTACAAATGTAACAAAGGTTTTGAGATTTAACCATGTTAGGGTTTGGTTTAGGGTTAAGCTTTTGGATTAGGTTTTGGATGAGCTTTGAGGAAGCTTCATGAAGGTTTTACTTTGTCCATTTTTTTTGATATTTTGGAGAGATATTTGTTAACCCAACCCAAAGCTTAACCTATGGCAAAGTCTCTACAAGGGATAAGCATGTCATGCTTAACCCCAGGTTGCATTTCTAACCTCAATAATAATTTCATTTCATCACAAAAGGATTTTCTTCTTCTTCCTCTTGAAAAGCTTCACTAGCTTTTGGGTTTGTGATGATTTTAAGTGAGAAATTGAAAACAAAAGAGAGAAAAATTCCTACTTCATCATCCTCATCTATTCTAACCACTTATATTAGGGTGTTCACTTCACTAATACCTCATTAGAGAAGTGAGAGCTTGGGTTAGTGTTTCTTCAAGGTAGATCATCTTGGTTTTTGATGATTAGAAGCAAGCTTGCATCATTCTCTTCATGGAGCCTCTCTAGAGTCCGAGTACTTGATGATCGCAATGAAGGGACCTCAACTTGGAGCTTATGAAGGGAAGGAATGGACAACAAAGGTTGTAATCCCTAACTCTTAGATGTTAAGTTGTTAACATGCTAGTTTTGGTTTGATTCTCTAGTTAATGATCTAGGTTTAGGGTTATCTATAATAGCAAAATTTGTAATTGGCATGTCAGATGCCACCCAAAACCTTGCTGCCGTTGTAGATATCCAAACAGTGGTATCAGAGACTAGCTAGAGAATTAGACAGATAAGTGTAGGATTACGAAACCGAAACAACTCCAAAACACCCGATATCAAACCCTAGTTTCTGTCGATTTTAAAATGAGCTCTAAAAATTTTTCAAACAAGTGCAGAATCATGTATGGGATACATAGAGAACATAGCCCAAACCTGGACCCATATGCTTGGATTTTGGCCGAGCACATGGCTAGGATTTCCGAGCAGGCCGGCCCCTTGGTGGGTTTTAAGCTCCAGTTTTTGGTCATGTTATGGTCTCTGGGGTTTGGTACTTCAGGTGTTGTTTGTTTTTGCTAAAATTGCATGTGATGTTAATTTACTGCACTAACTAATTCAGAGTGTTTTGTATTCACAATTCTAGCTTTATTTCGGTTTGTTTAGACAGTGTTAAAAAGTTCGAACGGATATCAATAACTCACTTTTTCCTCTGCCGGAAAATTTCCAAGTGTTGGATTTTTCCTTAGTTAAAGAACATTCAAATATCGTGCAAGTGACATGGTGGACCCTCTAGAAGAACGAAAACCTTAACTCGATTATGTGATCGTCAGAACCACCTCTAAACCCTCGGGTTTGTGACAGTTCTGCGTTGCCACATGTGATGCGTTGGTTTAACCCTACTGCGGCTGGTCCATTGGTATTGTGGCATGTGATGGATGCTTTAAAACTAAGTTCATGTGTTGAGCAAATAGGGAAATTTTGGGTGTGTTGATTCGATCGGAATGCTTAACGTCGTCTAACTTTTTCTGTAATGTGATACAATATTTGGAATCCACATGTAGTTATGAGATAACTAATTTGAATTTTATAAATCTAGCAGTTTAGTCTCATTTGATCGGTTGCCACGGGATTTTGATGCGATCAAAAGTCCGACGCAATCATGTAGCGTACGCGGATACTCGCCGAGTAAACTTAATAGATAGCCATGCCCCATCGCCCCGACCAAGTGACTGTAGGAGAACCGCGTCGCCAAAAGCATCCGTTCGGTTGCTCGCGGTGGTGGTGTTCCGCCTTAATGCACTTCGTCGATGGCATCGCGGGGTGCGGCCGTCTACTAAAGTTTACGACGAGCATTCGATCAGGATGTTTGGAATCTTGTTGAATTGCCCGACTAGATATTGAAAATTGTTTTCGAGATCGAGACTAAAATGCGGGGTTTATAATTGTTAGGCATGCGATGTCTAAGGAATTCATTTGGTTAGGCATGTGATGTCTAAGGAGGTTGAGGATTCCAACTGTTGTAGTGTTTCACTGTTCTTTTCTGTGACCGTAAGTGTAATATGTGGTGTATCGCCAGTTTCGTTGCTATACATCAACGACAATTGGGATACGCATATTTACTTACGTTGATGACATATGATATTTTGTGTTGCTGTGATATGTTATATTAGATCGTCGTGTTTTGATTAGCCTGGGGTTTTATATGAGATGAGGGTTTTTATTTTCATTCATGTAAAATTCATGGTATGTAATATTCTTTCATTGGGGCACTTACGGGTTGAGGATGATATCACCATTGTATATTATTTACTTTTTCGCATTAGGATAGACCCAAGGCGGGGAGCACAAGTAACCGGGTTCTAGGGTCCAGTGGGAGAGCATCTCGAGGAGTCGAGACCGGGTGTCCTAACTCTAGAATTGGTAGGGTTGCTTGCCTCTCTCGTAAGGGTCTAGGGGTGTGGGATTGGCTATTCATCGCGACCGTAGAATCCATTTTTTATACAAGCTCAAAACAAAACATGGACCTCCTAGTATATCCAATATTTCATTTGTTTCTTCTGCTGCGATATCTGGGATGTGATCATTTGATATAATGTTGAGATAGATAGTGGATATATTATATATGATATATTATCTAGACGTTGCTTATGTTTTACACCCGCGCTATCACTGCCCCGCTCTGCCGTTAGTTACCTAACCTAACGGTGCACGAGGGGACATCGAGGCGAAGGCGGATGGTATAAGCGTACATTGTATTTATCTGTGATATTTAGGTAACTTAAAATGATGGGACTTCATTAATGAGATTGATGAAATAAAAGAAACCAAAAGATGTTGTTGATTCGAACTTTTAGAAAGAGGTAGCTCTAGTTTTTTCTTTGCATAGCGGTGTTCCTTGTAGAATATCCAGCACCTTATTCGATAAGGAAAGAGCCGAGATCCCTTCACCAGGAGTGACCTCTTTAGCGAAACTAGCAGATGCTACAACCCTTGGTTTGTCTTTTGATTGCTTCTATAGTTTTTGCTTATGCATAGTGGTATTTGTGAAATATCCTGCACCTTATTCGATAAGGAATGAGCCGACGATCTCTTCATCGGGAGTGAACTCTTTAGCGAAACTAGTAAAAAGCCTAAAAAACACTCCATTTAGATCATTCAATTCTATAACGATATCAAGATCATTACGTAAAAGGTTTTCTTAAAAACCTATCGTAGACCTCCGTCATTTCAGATAAGTACTAGTTAGTATTCGTTCTACGTTTGTTGACTATATTAAGGCGTAGTGTGCGGTAGCTGATTAGTGCTTATCTGTATAAGCATATGATGTGATTGAGTTAGGGTAGTCGTGCGACTTTGTTGACTATGTTAAGGGTTGTGCGGGTGGGTTTAATTCAATCGAGAAATGACGGGTTGAACTTGACTAGCACTTATGATTTGTTGACTATGTTAAGGTCATATAGTTGCTAGGAGTTAAATATTATCGGGAATTTCAAGTGTTGAAATTTGCAATGAGATTTGATACCTCCTATGAGATAGTTGGATCCCGATACCCGCTGTGTTTAAGAGTTAATCCTCGGAGAGTTTTACACATTACAAATAGCCGATCAAGTAGGTGTCTAGAAAGGTGTCAACAGGATTATGCCCCTGGGAAAACGAGGTTTATTTTAATTAGGTCCGTGCGAAAGCACAGGAAACCATCCTCAAAATACCTGCACTGGCCTGGCTGAAAGATTGGCGAACTTGTAGGGTGTAATTAATCCCGGTATTCTTTCCTTTTAGGGTTTGCAGGAAGATTTGACTAAAACAGTGTAAGACATCCTGATTAGATATATTGATAACCAATCTAATCTTGCAAGAGTATACGCTGAGTTTTTTCTTCTCTCTCTCTCCAGGTAGCGACTATGTTACGCCTTAATCAATATAATAATACGGATGTATTGACCGAACCCGCTTGTTATACTGCGTTAAGGAACGTTGGTCCCACTCTAACTTATAAATGTTATAAGACCGACCAAGTAATAGCTGATTACCAGAATTCCCGTGCCGACGAAACGAAGAAAGTGTATGATGATGCATCTTCTTCGGGTGTGTTTATTACAGTGAACTGTTTCTCTGTATCCTTTACGTCCTTGGTATGTGATACTGGATCAGGATCCCGCATATGTAATATGTTACATGGGCTACATACAGGTAGAGAACTGAGAACGGGTGATAAGTTTTAAGAGTTAGAAATGGTGCAATTGTTGCAGCCAAGTATGTTGGCAGTTATCACCTTGTATTACCAAATACGTTGATTCGGAATGAATGTTATTAGATAGCAAACCTGATATACAACATCATATCAGTCTCTTTATTTAATAAAGAAAGATATAATTTTGTATTGTTGGATAATGTTTTGAACATTTCCTATATCAAGAGTTGATCGGTTCAGACACGTTATCTAAAAGCATATACGTTCTAAATCAAACCACAGTTCTTAACGTACAGAACACACACAAGAGGAAGAGTTCAGAAATGAACAAATCCTTCTTGAGGTATTGTAGACTAGGTCATATCAATGTGACCCAACTAGCTGAAGTTACATATAGATGCATATTTAAATCAGTTTGAATTTACATCTTATGGAACTTGCCAGTCATGTCACAAAGATAAGATGACCATAGCCCCGTTTACTGAAAATAGGGAAAGAGTTAGTGAACTCTTGGGATTGATACATGGATGTATGTAAGGTCCCCTGTCTACAAATACCAAGACCGGTTCTTTATACTTCATTAGATTCACTGATGATCTCTCAAGATTCGAACATATGTTCCTGTTGAAACACAAGTCTGAACCTTTTGAGAAATTCAATGAATAAAAGTTAGAAGTAGAGAACCAAAACGGTTATAAGTATTATGTTCTTTGATGAGATCAGGGAAGAGAATACTTAAGCACGGAATTCCTGGACTATTCTAAAGGAGAATGAGATTCTCTCTCAACATTATTCCTCCGTGTACACCACAGCACGTCGGTATATCGGGGCGGAGCAATCACACCCTATGTGATATGGTGTGCTCTATGATGAGTACTACTGAGTAGCCTATTTCCTTTTGGGGGGTTATGCACTTGAGAAGATGCATATCTATTGAATAGGGTTCCAACCAATTCAGGTGTCTACCACTCCATATGTGATATGATATAGGAAGAGCCCATCTCTTAAGAATGTTAAGATTTGGGTTGTCCGGCCTATGTCTAAAAGCAAAATCCGGACAAGTTCGAGTCAAGGTCAGTTCTGTGGATGTTTGTTGGATATTCCAAGCATTCGCAAGGGAATATCTTCTACCGAACCGAGGAACAAAAGGTGTTTTATTTCTCGGCATGCCACCTTTTTGAGAAAAAGGTAATTTCTTATGAAGGAATTAGTGGTCATGAGGTAGAACTGGAAGGAGTTCCAGCTATACAAACAGCAGCTGATGATTTGGTCGAACCGGAGGATTCAATAGTTTCCAACGAACCTCAGCCTCTCCGCCGATCTGGTAGGGTTCCTCATCCACCTGAGAGATGCTTCGGTTTCTCTATGACAGTAGGAGTGAGGATTGCATCATTAGATGATGACCCAATGAGTTTCGAGCAGGCTATCAAGAGTGGGGACTCTATGAGAATGGCTGGATGCTTAGCGATATGAGATGGAATTTATATACACCAACAAAATATGGACTTTGGTTGCTTTATCTGAAGGTTTAAATCCCTATCAGAAGCAAGTATATCTTGGGAAGATTACTTGGTGTACATGGAAAAGTTAAGACTTTCAAAGCAATGCTTAAGTCCATCCAGATCCTACTTGCCATTGCTACATACCATGACTACGATATCTGGCGTTTCGGTGTCATGAATGCTTTTCTAAATAGTGATTTGGAAGAGAGCGTCTAGCCAGAGGGCTTCGTAGAAAGTGGGACCAGCGAAAACGTGTGGAAGTTGTTTTATGGGATAAATCAGGCATCGCGGAGTTGGAACGTCTGTTTTGATGTGGTGGTCAAAGAGTTTGACTTCATCAAAATGGAAGATGAACCTAGTATATACAAAAAGGTAGTAGGGAGTATGTTGTTGATCCTTGTATAGTACGTGGATGACATACTCTTGATTGTGATGGAGTTTCCTATACTACGTTCGGTCAATCTCCTCTTATCAGAAGGATTCTCCATAGGATCAAGGTGATACATCCTAAATCCTGAGTTTTGGATCTGTGAGATAGATCAAATTGGATGTTAGGGTTCTCACTAGGTGTAGCGAGATGGTATCAATCGATCCTGGGGAGAATCACTAGAAAGCTTCCAGGGTGGTAAGGACGACTGAATGTCAGTCACAGGCATTGTGTTTACCCTCAGTGGAGGGACGGTATGTTGGAAGAGTTCCAAGCTAGATACCGTGGCAAACTAGACGATTAAAGGCAAAATACATCGTTACCAAGGATGCTACAAAAGTGGCAGTCTAGATATATATAAGTTCATGAGATGAACTTCGTTCCTACCATTGTGTGACAATGGAGTTATGGCTTATGCCTAGGAACCCCCGTCCCATCAGAGATCCAGACATATTCTTAGGCAGTATCACCTGATCATGGAGATGGTTGATGTCCAGGGAGATCGAGGATAGGAGAGTAGATACAGAGGACAACATCGCGGATCCAATCACAAAGGCTTATTTCCCAGTAAAGACTTTTATGGGATGGTTGAGTTTGAGATACTTCCACCACAGCTGATTGTTGGGTATGAGATACTACAACAGATGGCCCTAGTGCAAGTGGGAGATTGTTAGTGATATGTATGCCCTAGAGGCCATTACTGTACATACGATGTATGTTGTAGTGGATGCTTGGACATATATATGGAGGACTTTCTTGCTCGATACGATAGTATGCTATCTGGTTGCTCTTTAACTTAACATGTACTATGATTGTCTCTATGTTACATGTTTATAAAACCCTTAGGATGAGTACTTGACTACCTGGATTATGATGCAGATCATACTAGTGGGGACAGTGTAGTCGCTAAGTACATACTTCAAATGTTCCTAGTCGTAGGTGTATCGAGACAGGGCATCGATATACCTTAGTAGACTAGCGTATAGCTTCTCGACCCATTTAGATGGGCGATGGATGATCCCATATCCATTGGTGTTTGACATCAGAGACAGTATACGGGTGCTCAGTGGAGACTAGTTATACTGGACGGACTCGCCGAGAACTCCCAGATTGTATTATACCTCACGTCAGATGGCAGTTCTCTGGTGACACTGGTACAGGTTAGTCTGTAGACCCGAGATCGTCATAGAGTCTTGTGTGATTCCTACTGTGCTTTGATTTCCACCTTACCACGTTCCAGAGAACGTGCAAAACGGTGGCTTTTGGGTACAGTCCCGAATCGCATGGAGGCAATGAGCGATAGGAGGGGTTTCGTCTCTTCCGGTATTGGGAGTTGATGTCGCGCTGTGTTCGATTGGCTATCACTGGAAATCCCTGGCCAGGGTTGCTAAGATTTACTGGTAAGAGTTATCAGTAGTTTCTAGAACTGTTATGGACCTCATATCGACACGACTTATCGGTTACTGGGGTCTGACGTTTACCGCCCCTAGACTAGATATGCGACATATCAGACGAAGAGTCCGGACTGTACGGGAGTGTTACTGAATGGATTCACAGGAGAATGTACAGGCTTGCTTTATGATCTTCTGATCGCTTAATACCCAGGCGGCTGTTACGTTTAGATGACCGCTTGCAGCCGGTGGGTGTTTGATATGATCATCACCTACTGCTGGCGTATTGACGATTCTTTAGAGTCCTAAACAGAGGTTTTCTTGCTCAGGCAAAACGGAGTAGGAGCACATATGCGATATGTTCGGGACCGAGAATAATACGTGTATGTGATATCGTACTCGATTCTCGTGATACGTGATATCGGCCAGGTATATGTGATATAGCCGGTCATCGGATCAAGGGTTGATTCGATGAACTAATAAATTTTATATTAGTCGGTTATTTGTGAAATAGCCTGATTATCGGATCAAATGTTGATGCGATAATTTAATGTATAATTATAAATATGATATATTACATTACATTAACTAATATAAGCTCGCATTATTGATTCTTTTTCTCACTTGGATGATACATTGATATATATGTGATATATGTTAATTGTTTTAGTTTCTTTTGTTACATTAAATATTATATATGTGATATATAATATTGTAACATGTTAGGGTTACAAATGCAACAAAGGTTTTGAGATTTAACCATGGTAGGGTTTGGATTAGGGTTAAGCTTTTGGATTAGGTTTTGGATGAGCTTTGAGGAAGTTTCATGAAGGTTTGACTTTGTCCATTTTCTTTGATATTTTGGAGAGATATTTGTTAACCCAACCCAAACCTTAACCCATGGTAAAGTCTCTACAATGGTTAAGCATGTCATGCTTAACCTTATGTTGCATTTCTAACCTCAACAATAATTTTATTTCATCACAAAAGGATTTTCTTCATCTTCTTCCTCGTGAAAAGCTTCACTAGCTTTTGGGTTTGTGATGATTTTAAGTGAGAAATTGAAAACAAAAGAGGGCAAAATTCCTACTTCATCATCCTCATCTATTCTAGCCACTTAGATTAGGGTGTTCACTTCACTAATACCTCATTAGAGAAGTGAGAGCTTGGGTTAGTGTTTCTTCAAGGTAGATCATCTTGGTTTTTGAAGATTAGAAGAAAGATTGCATCATTCTCTTCATGGAGCATCTCTAGAGTCCGGGTACTTGATGATCGCAGCGAAGGGACCTCAACTCGGAGATTATGAAGCAAAGGAACGGACTAAAAAGGTTGTAATCCCTAACACTTAAATGTTAAGTTGTTAACATGCTAGTTTTGGTTTGATTCTCTAGTTAATGATCCAGGTTTAAGGTTATCTATAATGGAAAATTTTGAAATTGGCATGTGAGATGCTACCCAAAACTTTGCTGCCGTTGTAGGTATCCCAATCCAATGGATATGGGATCATCCATCGCCCATCATATGGGACAAGTAACGTATACGCTATTATAATCTGGTGATATCGATACCCCGTCTTGATACACCAACGACTAGGAACATTTTAAGGATATGCTCATAGACTACACATGTCCCATTAGTATGATCCGCATCATAATCTTAGTAGTCCTCCATAATCCTAACGGCTATATCAACATGTACCAAATGAATGAAAGCATGATCAAATGAACATGTCAAGATAAAAGGTGCAACCAGATAGCATACTATCATGTTGAGCAAGAATGTCCTGTGTATATATATACACACACACGCACATACATACAGGTACATACAATATCATACAATAGCCTCTAGGGCATACATATATCCAACAGAATGTTCCGGAGAAATGTAAAGGTGAAGTAGGAATGGCGATGATATACGCGGTTTCATCATGAATGATAGCAGTCGCATTTTACTCTGCCTTCTTTCTAATCCCTTTATTTGTCTTCACTTTTTACCTTCTGTACACTACACTTAGGCTAATTGGTTTTCTTCCTACCCCATCCTTCGGCACCAGCCTAAGGTTTGGAAAAAGACTATCCAATAAGCGCATTAGGTGTACCCTCTCCTATTCCTCGGAGCCCTCACAACCTGAGAGAAGATAAAGGAAAAGACAACTGAATAGTCCTATTCAATTTCTCCAGAACCGGAAACCATTCTCGAATCTGAAACAAGTTTCTTTGAGTTCGTATATAAATATACGATGGTTATATCCAATAAATGTGGATCTTCGTAGTGATACGGAATGTTCCGGAGAAAAGCAAAGGGTAAAAGTAGGAGTGGCAATGAAGTATGCAACTCTGACTATCCAAAAGCCAGTTTGTTTTAAGAAGGTTCGGTTAACTTGGTTTATGAGTTATAGTCTAGGGTCGGGCCATGGTCGCTGCCAAAGAGAGAGAGAAAAGAAATACTCAGCGTGCCCCCTAACCTAGATCAGAATGGTTGATCACTTTATCTAATCAGGATGTCTCCCACTATTTCCTTGAATTCTCCTCCAAACCCAAAAGAAGAATTAGTCGGTATCATCTAAAATCACCAGAGGAGTAAATCAACTCATCAGTGGGAATCGGGATCCAACTATCATCGCATGATAGCTTGATGGAATCCACTCAAGTCACCATACTTCATAAGGTATGCACATGCCTGGTAAGTTTCCTGTATGTTTGAAACTCCCGATATAATTTTTGCTCCAAGTGGTTCATGACCTTGGCAAAGGCCAACAAATCATAAACCACAAGTCAAGTTCAACCCATCATTATCCAAGATTAATCTAGACCCACCCGTACAAACCCTTGACAAGGGCCAACAATGTTATACGACTATCCTAGATAATCGCAACACTAAGCAACAGACAAGCAATATCCAGCTACCGTACACTACGCCTTGACAAAGGCCAACAAACGCAGCACGAATACTAGATACTACTCGAAAGAAATGAAAGAGGTCTATGGCTGGTTTTTGGCGAAAAACCTTTAACGTAATGAACTTGATATCGTTGAAGGAATCCAAGTGGTTTTACAAATATATAGTGGCGAAAAACTTTGCTAAAGAGGTCACTCCCGGTGAAGGGATCTTGGCTCTTTCCTCGTCGAATGAGGTGCAGGATATTCTAAACTGAATACTACGATGCAAAGCAAAACAATCGACTATAGTGAAGTTATTACGTACACGCAAACTTCTACCTAAGGGGCCACTCCCGATGAAAAGATCTCGGCCCTTGCCTCGTCGAAAGAGTTGCAGGATATTCCCAATTGAATACCACTATGCAAAGCAAAAGAAAATGTCTGTAATGTCTGTTTTTTATAAACTTGGTTTCAACAACATCATATAGGTTTGTTTTAACTTGCATTGATCAGAATCAACGCGGTCCCATCAATTAATCACACCAGATGTCATGACCTGAAGGTACGGAATGTGACTGGCACTTAAATTACGAAACGTCTTAAGACGTACGTAATCTAAGTAATCCAAAGCCCAGAAATCAAAAACATTTAAGAAATAGAGTGAAGGAAAACTTATTTAAAGAAAGTGATTTTAACCAAATAAGTCGTATTAAACATTTAAAAGCAACATCATATTTTCCTGAAAATTTCGGCAGAGTCTCCTTTGTAAATACTGGCCCCCAAATCGGTACAACATATGAAAATACATATAAATGATGAATACAGGCATCCCTAAGCAGGAGCTAGCTCTTCGCCAATGGCGGAATCACAACCACATGCAATATGTATATTAAAAGTGCAAGATAAGCATCTGAAAGCAAGAAATAAGAAAATACCACGTCGGCTCAAGTGAGCATCGACACCAAATACAACAAATACAAATCTCACGAGTCTCACTGTCTAGTCCAATATACAAGGGTAGATAGAGTAAACTAGATACAATATAATGTACATGATGGAATAAAATATTCTCACAACCCATCTACAAGCAATGCCGCAAGTACAAGAAAAAGGAACGAAATGAGGAAGTGCGCCCGCCGCTACTGCGCTGACGGGTCGGACCTGCAAGATACTGTGGCACAACAAGGGTGAGTTGCCAACTCGTGAGTAGTAAGTAGCATCTCATAAGGCTATCGTAAGTATGGACGCAAATGCGTCTCAATATATGCATATCTGTATGATACGATGTACTAACATGGATGCAACATGAATGCATGATCAAACACGAAACCTGAACAAGTCTGGTATGAGAAAATCTTTGTTCTTATTTTAGATAAACCTCTGTGCAATAAGCTGAAGTATCTTCAATGAAATCAACAGAAAATCCATGTCAAACATCGACACAATATATACATAACCCAATATTTCGATGTCTCGACATCTCAATATCTCAATGTCTCAACATCTCAACATCTCAATGTCTTAATACCTTAATATCTCAATATCTCAAGCTCCGTCAGTCCGGATCGACCCATATCATCAAATCTCATGACCACGTCGGTATCCTCCGGATATCCGCCGCGTCAAACTTCACCGGTAGGTAGTCCGCCCCTGCCGGGCTCATCATCGTCCCCACAAAAACACTCTCGCCCTAGGGTACCATACCGAGTCCACCATGTACCCGAAATGGCTCATCCTCCTCCTCGAATCGGGTCTCGAAAACCAACAGAAATCAGGAAAACTCATGGTGGACGATATATACATCATATCACGAGAAAACCGTAACTTGCATTTTTAAAGCGATAACAGGTTTATAAAATTCTTGCGGTTTTCCCAAAAGACCAGTAATCCCATCAATACCGAAATCCTCCAGAAGAATCACCATATATAAACATGCTAGTGATGATGGAAATTTATGATATGGTAGTATATACCTTGCGAAATACGGCCAGAAGCTATGCATAAATCATGATGCAATGAGGTATGTACATATAACTAACAATCCTACGCATCCATTTAATGAAATGAATATACGAGCATAAGTCTATGGATCATATATGATGAAAATGCACAGTTACCGATTTTAAGCAAGTTCCATAGTATTTGTGACATAGCAATTACCAAAGGCGTGTGTGTTCGTATGAATAGTGCACGCGCGGCATGAACCAATGGTAATGGTGCAAGTGTCCTATTAGATGATATCACATATGTATGTATATATAAGATGGTGCGATGAAATGAGATGAATAAGTGGGAAACTAAGCATATAAAATGCAAGCACTACAAGTAATCCAAAACCATCAGGCGTCTCGCGCCATCCAGACGATTCCCCCGTAGATGTGTACATCTACTCACCGGGATGCCTCGGCTAATCTGATCCGATTTCGGCTCTGCCATTTTCCACGCCACATCCGACGCCTCTGCACCCGCTCCTAGAAACGTACACAAGTAAATACGAAAATAAATATACGAATAGTCATGGAAACAACAATAGAAGTAAACCTCACGCCCTAACTAGACGCGCACATACTTGGTGGACAGAACGCGCTCGCAACAACGCCAAAACCACCACTAGGGTCGCTAATACATGACCACAACCAAGTCTAGAACCCAATCGCGTGTTCACAACACACTAGACATTATACAAAATAGGTGGAAAACCATCAAATCTCAAATTTAATTCACATCGATTTACTCCAAAAACCTAGTAAGCAACCATTAACCGTTTTAGCGCAAAACTATATGTTTTAACAAATCTAGTGGCCACGATATGCACCTAATAATTTAATTAGGTCACACAAATACTAACTATATTTTAATTTCACCTATTTACACAATGATTATAAACTTAGTTTGCATGCAAAACTAATTAGATCAATTAGAAGTAACAATTTGTAAATTAACCATTAGACTAGATTTTTCCAAGTCTTAAGATATTAATCTACACTTAAGTAACTTGATTTGTGATAAAAATCCTATCTTTTAATTCAAACCGTTCTCTTGAAAATTAATTCTTGAAATTAAAATCATATTACTACCTAATTAAGTTTGATTTAAAGTAATTATACAACAATTAACTATGGGTTTAGGATTTGTACCTCAACAAGTTGAGATTAAATTTGCAACTTGACCACCCAAAAATGGTCTCTTGCTCCAAAATTTAAGCTAATTTGTGCTAAAGAGTATATGGTAAAGGTATAATTAGGAATTAGTGAGGTTTGTATTGATTTTTTGATGCATTTTTGGAAGTGAAAAGGGGTTGAGAAATGGGGGCAGCACCATGGGAAGGCTCGGCCAAAAATGAGTTCGAGAAAGAGAGAGTGGGTGTGTGTGTGGAGGGTTAGCCAAGTCAAAGATAAATCCCCCCATACCTCATTTCATTAATCCCATGCCTTCTTTTCTTTTCTTTCTTTCTTTGAAGAGATTAGAAGTGAAGTAGAGGGGGGGAGGGCTGTGTAAGGGGCTTGGCCCATGTGAGGGGGAGAAAGAGAGAGAGTGTGTTTGGAAATTTCCAAGTGAAGAAACCCCCATTTATTACATCTATTAAGTCCTTTCTTTAATTATTTAATTTCATTTTATTTTCCACTCACTTAACCTAGAATTCTCTAGAATTGTGGGGTCACATTTTGAAAAAAAAGTGCATGTTAAATACTTGCTATTAAGTGGGCATGGTTCACTTAAAAAGATTAACCCACTCCAATTTTAATTACCACTAATTAAATATATTAGTGAAATCTTATAATAATATTTAAAATAATTAATTACGGAAAATATTTTAGTAAACTAGCAAATTTATAAGTGACTAAATAAATACCAATACTAGACATTACATATCTAAAATATGTATAATTAAGTCTATGTTGGAAAATAATTATATCTTGGTTTTTACGGAAAACGCCAGTTATTTTACCGAAAATCGGAAATTTCACCTAAACGATTTTCAGAACGTTACAATATTCCCCCCTTAAAAAAATTCGCTCCCCGAATTTAAAATATCTAACTACGCGTACCCTCGAAGAGATGGGAATATTCTTCCTCACCTCATCCTCGGCTTCCCACGTGACCTTTTTTGCCGCTCGGGCCACGTCAAGAACCTATGGACGGTATGACTCGGACCTCGGTTTTTTCACCTGCCGATTTAGAATGACTATCGGCAGCCTGATGAAAGAAAGATTGCGCTCTAGCTGGATCGTCTGATGCTGTATCACGCGAGAGGGGTCAAAAAGGTACTTACAGAGCATTGATATGTGAAACACGGGGTGAATATATGGAAAGCTGAGTGGAAGAGCCAAACGATAAGAAACTGCGCCGACACGCTCGAGAAACTCAAAGAACCCACATATCTGGAACTAAGCCTTCCTTTTCTTTCCGAATCTCAACACGCCTTTCATCGGAGAAACCTTCAAGAAAACATGGTCTACAATGACGAACTCAAGTCTGCGCCGACATCGGTCTGCATAAGTTTCTGCCTGCACTGGGCTACTCTCCTCTTATCCCAAATCATCTGAATCATTTCGGTCCTCTCCTACATAATCTGTGGTCCTAAAATACTGCTCTCACTGAGCTCTGTCCAACAAACTGGTGATCGACATTTCCTCCTATATAATATCTCGAAGGGTGCCATCTGAATCTTCTCCTGGAAGCAGTTATTATAGGAAAACTCTATCAAAGGTAAGTGGCGATCCTAATTACCACAAAAATCTAGAACGCAAGCTCAGAGCATATCCTCAAGAGTCTAAATGTTCCACTTTGACTGACCATCGGTCTGTGGATAGAAAGCTGTACTGAACTCAATCGGGTGTCCAAAATCTATTAAAGTTTCTACAATAGTCGGCTGGTGAACCGGGTGCCTCTGTTGGACACAATACAAGTCGGAATTCCATGTAATCGAATAATCTCATCAATATATATCTGAGCATACTGAACGATCCGAAAATGGTCTTACCGGCAGAAAGTTAGCTGCTTCAACAATCGATCTATGATCACCCAAAAAGTGTCATACTCTCGACTGATCCTAGGTAGACCCATAATAAATTCTATAGAAACCTGCTCCTATTTCTACTCCGGAAAGGGTAAAGGTTGTAACTCTCCAGCTGGCCTCTGATGCTCGGCCTTGACTTGCTGACAAGTCAGCATCCCGAAACAAAATCTGTGATATCTGTTCAGACCATAATATTGCATTATTATATTCCCCATTCTTATTCTTTTTATAAATAAACAGGTGCTTTTGACGCATGTTTGCTACATGTTACAGGTTATAGGTTCTTAGACAGAAAACAGTGAAAGCGATGTAAAGACGATAAAAAAATGGACTTTGACCAACAAATAGAAGGAACTTGATCAAGCCTACATAAAAGATAGAGTTCACAAAGTACAAGGCAATGCAAAGTCCAAGATCGCGAAGCCACGGTTAAAGTCCACCATAATTATTCACTGGAAAATTTGGAAGAGAATCAGAAGCCCAATTGAGAAAAGTACTGAAGAATAAAGAAGCCCAGGAAGCCACAAACAAGCACAAAAAATTTCAGCATACAAACTCACCAAAGGGCCGTGGAACCGCGGCCCAAGGCCTACCTATGCCGCGGTTCCGCGGCCGTCTAGTGCCCGGACCTGTATAAAATTTTACCAAAATTTGATTGCGGCGCTGAAAAGATTTCCTGAGGGTATATTTGTAATTGTAGACATGCGGATCAAAATGTAACCTAGGGTTTCTATTTCCTATAAATAGAACTCTAAAGATTGTAATTTCTTATGCCTCCTTTTAATAATAAAATTCAAACCTCTTTATGGAGAGCATCGGTGTTTTCTTTTCAACTCATGGATTCAGATCTGACAAACCTGCGTTGATGATTGGAGAGAGGCATCTGTAAGTAGATTTAATTCCTTACTCTAGTTTAGATTTCAATTCTTTGCCCTAGGTAGATTTAATTTCTCGCCGTAGATAAATTGCTTAGAGTTAGCTTTGGGGAAGGCTTTTGAGAGATGAGATCTCTCATCCCTTTCTTACCCATAATATATTTTCAATAGGACTCCATGCATACACGCACACACCGCGCCCTACGGCATCCTACCCCTCGAGGTAACGATGACACCGTAGTGTAAAGGCCCGGTTGCGAGCATTTTCCATGGAGGTTAGGGTAAGGATCTAAAGGAAGGACAAGAACCTAGAGGAAGGAACACCTTCCTGAATGGATCTAATCCCCTTTATTGATAATTACCATAACTCCTCATAGATCTTCATTTGGGTACAGAAATCGTTGAGATTTACTTGCATTTCCAAACCATCCCTAAACCTAACCCTAGCAAGACTAGATCTAGATAATCGTAGTATAGAATAATTAGGTTTTTAGATTTAATAATCAATCCGAACACCCTTCGGAATTAACTCGTTAGCATGACTAGGAGATTCACAACATCCCTGTAGACCGACCCGTACTCACCGGCTAGCTTCATGCGACGCCGTTCTTGATTGCGGTTTAGAAATAGTTTTTGAGACAAAATCAAATGGCGCCGTTGCCGGGGATGGCGTGTTATTTCCTTTTTGCAATTTCGGGTTAATCATAATAAAATAAAAAATCATAAAAATCTAAAAAATCCAAAAAATTATAAAAATAAATCAATTGTTATTTTTTGGAAAGGGTATTTTGTTGTGTGAATCTTGCAGATACAATCGAGACGGATCTGTAGATTTGCAGAAGGCAAATCAGAAAAGGGTACATCAGAACAGAGGGAGAGTGCCTCAACAGAGCCGTACCAATTTTTTCAGAACCTGATACCTCTTGACCACCGCGGAACCGCGGCCTTGACGCGCATTAAACCGCGGAACCGCGGTCTTCTAGAGTCCTCTCTGCACGAAATTTGCACTGTAAGATTTCTATCTCTCTCCTCTGCAAAAATTTCAATATATCTTCTGAAAAATGCCTGCAGGATTTTGTGCACTTTAAAAATATATTCCCTTCCAAATAACGATCTTGTGCAGGATTTTTGGGCCCCACTTAAAATAAAAACTAATTGCAAGTAATATTTTGCTGTTGCATATCTTCTATCAAAATCTTTTTGCAACAATTTCCAAATAAAAAGAAAAAGGAAAAAGGAAATTTTTTTTTAGAAACTTGCAAACTTTTGCCGAAAATAAATCCTTGCACCACAAACTTTCTTTCCCCCTTTCTTCTAACATGGGTACCCCACATAATAAATCACTTGCCGAACTTTGGTATCCCCATCCTAATTTTGCGTCGTACGTCAATATGTTCGGTCAATTTAAAGACGATCCTTCCTTGCCTAAAAAATCTTTGAAAGATCAAATAGAGGCGTCTAGGAGAAACAGTTTGACTTTGCAACCCAGTTTGTGTCAACCAAGTCAACCTTTACCACCTCCATATGTTGACACCACTTTTTCGAGTCCTTCTGTCGCTCCTAAGCCGATGTCCATTGTTGAGCATATTGCTCAATCTCGCAGCCGATCTTTCACCCCTCTCCACTCATCTAGTTCTAGGGATCCACACGATTATTCACCTTGTTATCCACATGTTGACCCTATCCCTGCCCAACTACCCACTTCCTACCAGTCCTACCCGACTTTCCCACCTTCACTAGACATTGATTCTACACAACCAGTTGGGAATTTTGCATATCTACACGATTTCGAAACTTTTACCGAAACCCCTAACCACCTAAGTCTAGTTTGGAAGAGTCGTTGGAGGCTTATATTGCAGCAACAAATAAAATGACTAGGAATGTGGAAGCGTCCTTAGCCGCCCTTACGCAACCTACCGAACCGGTAACTAGTTTCCAACTAGCTTCAAATTTTTCAATGTATGAGGAGGCGATTGGACAAAGTGAGAATGTGAGAGGATTTCCAAATCAAACCTACCCTTACCCAATTGAAGCCCACAACTCCGGTTTTCCATCGATTGCCTTAAATAGTTCACCTGTTGAAAATAAAAACGAGTTGTGTGATTTTGTAGTGTTTGATTTGCCAAATTGTGAGGACCCCCTTTCGAGTGAAACCGCGCCTAATCCTTTTGACCTTTACACCTCCACTCTAGAACCTAAATCGATAGATATCCATGCTTTTGATGAGGTGTCTAAGAAAATTGATTCTCACTTGATTGAGAATGTAGACGCCGGGAATATTTCGGATGATGAACCTGTAGATTTAATTGAGATTTTATGTTCAAATCATCATACCGAGTTATTAAATGTTTCTCCCGAATCTCATATGCGTCTTGACTTTGATGATAATGGCATGGATGAGTTGAATCTTGAGGAGAATTATAAGGATAGTATTGAGGAGAGTTTTGAGGATCATATTGAGGTTGAACCATTTTTGTTTGATGTGTCTGATTTTCCAATTCATTCTCTTGAACCTTTAACTGTTATATCACCCTCCCTCCTTTCCATCGTTCCGACCACGCCTAATATCACGCTTGAAGACTGTGAGCTTGAAAACTTTTCCTTTGAATCTGACACAGTTCTCACAGACGATAACACCTACGAGTGTTTCATTTTTTCGGACGATGTTGATGACTCACCGCCCGAGTTTGAGTCTTTTACATTTTCCGATGAGTTAGTTGAACCATCAGACTCGGTTGCTTATAGTAGTTTCGAACCATTGATGGAATCTTTCAAGTTCGAAACAGTTTACTACGGTGAGAATGATACTATCCCTAATTCACTCCCTTTCGTCCTTTCTATTGTTCCGACCATACAAGAGACCGTTCCGCTTTCATCTCCAATACCAAGTTCGGCGTACCCATATTTTCTTGCGAATCTTGAGGGATTTGACCCCATTTCACAACGGGTTGATAGGTTAGCGCAATCGCTTTTAACACATCGGTCATCACAAATTGCGCTAATTTATTCACTCGATTTACACCCTCAAGATCGCGCGACCCTTCTTTCTCCTTTCCGCCATTCTTCTCCCCCACCGAGACCATAGTCTACCATTCTTCTTCCCATACGGTCTCGTGTGCTTCTCATCTCTTTTCTTTCCACCCCATTCTTGCACCGACTATACCTTTGCCACGATAAGATTTTTGAATGGTTGGTGCTAACATTTGGCTTGTGTAAGGCCAAGCTTAAGTTTGGGGGAAACTTGTTGTATATATGTATATATATTTTTTGTTTTCTTTTTCTATAAAAAATATAAAAAAAATTAAAAACATTAATACTATAAAAAAAATTGTAAATAAATAAACAGGGGAGTGCCGACAATTTTGACCCTCTTGGTGTAGCATGACAGTGAGGACACTGTCAAGTTCAAGTTTGGGGGTATGCTCGGTACGTCTTCTTCCTTCGCATTCATTTGTACATATTTTTGCATTTGCATACTTATTTGAAAATCCATAAAAATTGAAAAATTTCAAAAATTATAAAAATTATTGTATTCAATTTTGGCTTATTTGATTAGAGTTTGACAAATAGGTTAACTGGCTAGGAACAACTAGATCTTAGACTCAGTAAATTAAAAACCCTAAAAATAACCTTCCTTAAAGTTTAATGGTAGAAAGTATATACCTTGTAGTTTATTTAGAAATAGGCAAATTTTGGGTTCACTTCTTGGGATAAGTCGAAACGAAGGAGAAGTATTGATGTTCTTATTAGAGTATAAGTTTGAAAAATAGTTCCTAGCTTTAGTCTAAATTCTGAAAATGTATACCCAACAAAATTGCACAAACACGAACCTTGAAACTTGGAATAGTAGAAGAGACCTTGAAATGCTCTTGTCTAAAGTCCTTAGTACAATGAAAATAAAAGAAAAAAAAAGTGAATAAAGAAAAAAATGAACACTGGTTTTTTTGATTACTTAAGGCTGTAAAAAATAGAAAAATATTTAGCGAGGGTGCTTCATCACCTAGTGCCTTAGACCAACTGGTTTGGGAGTCACTGCTAAAAGCCTTGGGTGTTACAAGACTAGGAATTACGCTTTAAAATGCAAACGCATTTTGTAATCGGTTGTTGGTACCTCAAGAAGTATTAACGGTCGCATGAAGGATGTGTAAGCAAAATTCAATTAAAAATTCACCAATTAAGAAGTGCTTTGGACAACGGACGAGAGTATGATTGCTTGATTTGAATTTCCAAGTGTAGGGATAACTTATACACACACGTAGGGATATGTGATTGGAGTTTAGATGAGAGAAAGGAGTGAAGAATAGAACATGTATCTTTATTAAGGATTGATTGAAATTCCTAAGTGGAGATGGAACCCTAGAAGGAAAACTTAAGAAATGCCGAAAGCTAAGTAATTCTATAGAACATATATAATCTTAAGTTAAATAATGAGGAAGTGTGAAGAATATGGGTGGATGATTTATGAGTAGAAGATAATAGAATTCCTTGTTAGAAAACCTAATTGGAGAACAAAAGTCGAAAGGCCAAATTGATAGGATTTTGTGGGTGTAATCCGCTTAAAACCCTCAGGAGACAACACTCCTCCTACTAGGGACACCTAGAGGTTTAACGGCTTGTTGCACGTGCTCAGTGCAATCGCGTTTCCCTGCGAAAGTGCGGTTAGGATTTTAGTGAATAAAAATAAGTTTGCTCGAGGACGAGCAAAAGATAAGTTTGGGGGTATTTGTTCAGACCATAATATTGGATTATTATATTCCCCATTCTTATTCTTTTTATAAATAAACAGGTGCTTTTGACGCATGTCTGCTACATATTACAGGTTACAGGTTCTTAGACAAAAAACAGTGAAAGCAATGTAAAGACGATAAAAAATGGACTTTGACCAACAAATAGAAGGACCTTGATTAAGTCTACATAAAAGATAGAGTTCACAAAGTACAAGGCAATGCAAAGTCCAAGATCGCGAAGCCACGGTTAAAGTCCACCATAATTATTCACTGGAAAATTTGGAAGAGAATCAGAAGCCCAATTGAGAAAAGTACTGAAGAATAAAGAAGCCCAGGAAGCCACAAACAAGCACAAAAAATTTCAGCATAAAAACTCAACAAAGGGCCGCGGTACCGCGGCCCAAGGCCTACTTATGCCGCGGTTCCGCGGCCGTCTAGTGCCCGAACCTGTATAAAATTTTACCAAAATTTGATTGCGGCGCTGAAAAGATTTCCTGAGGGTATATTTGTAATTGTAGACATGCGGATCAAAATGTAACTTAGGGTTTCTATTTCCTATAAATAGAACTCTAAAGATTGTAATTTCTTATGCCTCCTTTTAATAATAAAATTCAGATCTCTTTTTGGAGAGCGTCGGTGTTTTCTTTTCAACTCATGGATTCAGATCTGACAAACCTGCGTTGATGATTGGAGAGATGCATCTGTAAGTGATTTAATTCCTTGCTCTAGTTTAGATTTCAATTCTTTGCCCTAGGTAGATTTAATTTCTCGCCCTAGATAAATTGCTTAGAGTTAGCTTTGGGGAAGACTTTTGAGAGATGAGATCTCTCATCCCTTTCTTACCCATAATATATTTTCAATAGGACTCCATGCATACACGCACACACCGCGCCCTACGGCATCCTACCCCTCGAGATAACGATGACACCGTAGTGTAAGGGCCCGGTTGCGTGCGTTTTCCATGGAGGTTAGGGTAAGGATCTATAAAGGAAGGACAAGAACCTAGAGGAAGGAACACCTTCCCGAATGGATCTAATCCCCTTTATTGATAATTACCATAACTCCTCATAGATCTTCATTTGGGTACAGAAAGCGTTGAGATTTACTTGCATTTCCAAACCATCCCTAAACCTAACCCTGGCAAGACTAGATCTAGATAATCGTAGTATAGAATAATTAGGTTTTTAGATTTAATAATCAATCCGAACACCCTTCGGAATTAACTCGTTAGCGCGACTAGGAGATTCACAACATTCCTGTGGACCGACCCGTACTCACCGGCTAGCTTCATGCGACGCCGATCTTGATTGCGGTTTAGAAATAGTTTTTGAGACAAAATCAACATCTCTCTTCATCCCTTCACACTAGTAGACTTCTCTCAAATCACAATTCATATATGCTGACTGATGCGGCCCCTCTAAAACCTCGCATCTCTATCCCTTGGAATCTGGCATACATAGTCGAGTCCCAAATCATAGTACTCCTTGATCATCAATCACGGACTCTGAAACTCTGCCCTTTCGAACCCGCTCTAAGATCTTTGACAAACGAACGTCATCGAGCTATGCCTTACGGATATGATCAAATAACTGTGGATGTTCACGGACACGGACAAGTTATCCCCCGGTCGACGTAAACTCGAACTGTACTCGGCTGTCATATAATATCGATCAATCTGCCGTCGACAGTCTCTGAATTGTGCTCAACAAGAAAAGCCATCACCGTGCCTCCGACTCAAAGCATCTGCCACAACATTCGCCTTGCTCGGACGATAAAGAATCTTGCAGTCATAGTCTTTAACTAGCTCTATCCATCTGTGCTGTTTCAAATTTAGATCTCGCTGCTGCAGAAAAGTACCATAAACACTTGTGGTCTGTGAATATCTGGCAAGACTCACCGTATAAGTAGTGTCTCCAAATCTCAAGTGTAAAAACCACCGCAGCCATCTCTAAATCATGCGTGGAATAGTTCTGCTCGCGCTTCTTCATCTGCCGAGAAGTATATCAATAACCAACAAAACCGCCTGATCCTAAAAGCAAAGATAATACGGGTGTCGTAATCAAACGAGTCTTCAACTGCTGAAAGCTCTGCTCATATGCTTCGGTCCAAAGAAAAAGGAACTCCCTTCCGGGTCAACCCGGTCAACGTTGCAGCTATAGGCGAAAAATCCTGTACGAAATATCAATAGTATCCATCCAAACCCAAAATGATGCGAACCTTCGTCACTGGTACAAGTCTGGACCAGTGCTGATCGGCCTCGATCTTTTTTGGTTCCATACCTACCATCTCTCGTAACTAAGTGACCTAAGAAGTCAACATCATCCAACCAGAAAACACACTTGGATAATTTAGCAAACAGCTGGTGCTCCCTCAAGGACTGCAACGAAATCCTCCATTACGGCCCAGGCTCCACTCGGCTACAAAAGTGTATTCAAATGTCATCAATGAACATGATAATAACTGATCAAGAAAACGGTCTGAATATACGGTTCATCAATCCATAAACACCGCTGGGGCATTGGTGTGCTCGAATGACATCACCAAGAACTCATAATGCCCGCAATGCTTGCGAAAAGCAGTCTTCCGAATATCATCCTCTCGAACTCGTAACTAATGGTAGCCTAATCGTAAGTCAATCTTCGAGAAATGTCCCACACCCTAGAGCTAATCAAATAAATCGTCGATGCGAGGTAAGGGATATCTATTCTACATAGTAACCCAATTCAACTGACAAAAATCGATGCACAAACACAACTGCCATCTTTCTTCTTGACGAACAGAACAGGAGCTTCCTAAATTGACGCACTCGGACGAACAAGCCCTTTATTCAACAAATCTTGCGACTGATCCTTCAGTTCTTTAAGCTCCACCGGGTCCATCCGATATGGCGGTATAGAAAAAGGTTCCGTGCCGGAAATCAAGTCAAAGCAGAACTCAATATCGCGCTCTCGCGACAACCAAGAAACTCGTCAGGAAAACATTTGGAAACTTTCTCCCAATCAGAACTGGTCCAACGGAACCTCTGCGGCTCTAACATCATAAACATACGCCAAGAATTCCTGACATCTGTTCTCAAAAGCTTACTAGCGCGAAAAGAAGAAATCAAACTGGGAAAGGAGACGCTCCGGTCTCCCCGAAAACAAACAAGAACTGGCTTACCCGGAAAACTAAATCTAGCTGCCTCCTCACGGCAATCCACGGATGCATAAGACGTAGCTAACTACCCTTGATCAGAATAACTTCGAAGTCAAATGTATCGAGAAGCATCAACTTGACAGAAGAATCCCTATTTCCGATACGAACAAAACAAACACGAATGAAAAAAATCATATCGAGCAACAAAAGATTATCCTACTAAAGAAATCACAACAAGCGGCTTATTTAGCAAGGACTACCATTTCAAACAACACTAAAAAAGAAATACGCATCGGAAGAAACACCGAAAGAATACTGTCACAACAACGTCTATCTAACCGCCTCTGAGCCGGCATACCGGTACAATCCCGCTTCGGTCCAGAAATGACTGAAATATCAGAAATGCGCTCCTCTAGTAGTAAGGCTGCATCCGTCGTGGCTACAAAGTGTCAAAATGTTGGGTGCCAATAGCACGAAATAACTGCATGCCTAATCTCCACACAAACCTCTTTATCTGTTTCTCTTCGGTGTCTACCAGGTAAGAAGCACATCGAACCACTAATTAACTAAATGTCGTACTCGGACGCCGTCATCCCTGAAGTCTTACGCAAAGGCTTGAAACTACGAGCTTGGCATCTCGAACGCTCTCCGGAAGGAAACGAGCAAGAACTATAGCTATGAACTCATCCCAAATCATAGGAAGTAGATCTGCAGCTCGTCCTCTCTCAACCAACTTGCACAGCGTCTGAGCAATACCTCTCTAGACGAAAACTCGCAAGCTCAATTCATATCTAGTCAGAACAACTCCGTGAACGACATATCCTAGCCATCCTGTCGAGGATTGTCCATGTATCCTTCGCTACATTTGTGCTGGTAAAAACAAATTGGAGGCATCATCCTCAAAAACTCCAATAAGAATACGGAAATAATCTTGGTAACAACAGAAACAGCTGGCTGAGCAGCATGAACAATCATAGTCCCTACAATAGGAGGGACATCATCGGCTCTCGGAGCTCGACTAGCCACCACTAACAATCCAACCATCTGTCGCAAGTCCTAAATACTCGACTCCAGCCTAGCTATTCGTCCTGGAGAAGGAGGATCACTCTATCCCTGAAAGGTAGGTGTACCGCCCTGATCGGTCCTCGTCTCAAACGAGCCTACTTTAATCTCTTCCCTGGCGGCAGCCCTCCGGCCCTCGATATCTCCGGCTGCATAGTGCCTGGAACAAGAAATAGGATCGATTGAAACATTGCGATCGAATCAAAGATTTCTGGAATAAAGGAAGGAAATACAAGAAAATATATATCCTAAGGTAACTTAGGAGGAGTACCGTATCGTATGTATGCCGCGGAGCATACACACGCTACGTCACTCTGCTCAAGTCACCTACTCCATTTACCAAAGGTCATCCTACACTCAGAAAGGTAAAACCTATCGCTCTGATACCAACTTTGTCACGAACCGAAGGTACGGAACGTGACTGGCACTTAAATTACAAAACGTCTCAAGGCATACGTAATTTAAGTAAGCCAAAGCCTAGAAATCAAAACCATTTAAGAAATAGAGTGAAGGAAAACTTATTTAAAGAAAGTGATTTTAACTAAATAAGTCGCATTAAACATTTAAAAGCAACATCACATATTCCTAAAAATTTCGGCAGAGTCTCCTTTGTAAATACAGGCCCCTAAATGGGTACAACACATGAAAATACATATAAATATTGAATACAGGCATCCTCAAGTGGGAGCTAGCTCTTCGCCAATGGCGGAATCATAACCACATGCAATATGTATATTAAAAGTGCACGATAAGCATCTGAAAGCAAGAAATAAGAATATACCACGTCGGCTCAAGTGAACATCGACACCAAATACCACAAATACAAATCTCACGTGTCTCACTATCTAGTCAAATATATAAGGGTAGATGGAGTACACTACATACAATATAATGGACATGATGGAATAAAATATCCTTGCAACCCACCTGCAAGCAATGCCGCAAGTCCAAGCAAAAGGAACGAAATAGGGAAGTGCGCCCGCCGCTACTACGCTGACGGGTCGGACCTGCAAGATAATGTGGCACAACGGGGGTGAGTTGCCAACTCGTGAATAGTAAGTAACATCTCATAAGGCTATCGTAAGCATACACTCAAATTCTTTTCATTCTATGCATATCGGTATGATACGATGTACTAACATGGATGCAACATGAATGCATGATCAAACACGAAACCTGAACAAGTATGGTATGAGAAAATCTTTGTTCTTATTTTAGAATAACCTCTCTGCAATAAGTCGAAGTATCATCAATGAAATCAACAGAAAATCCGTGTCAAGCATCGACACAATATATACATATCCCAATATTTTGATGTCTCAATATCTCAATGCTTCAATATCTCAATATCTCGGGCTCCGTCAGTCAGGATCTGCTCATATCATCAAATCTCACAACCACGTCGGTATCCTCCACATATCCGCCGTGTCAGAAATCACCGGTAGGTAGTCCGCCCCTGACGGGCTCATCGTCATCCCCATAAAAACATTCTCGCCTAGGGGTACCATACCGGGTCCAGCATGTACCCGAAACGGTTCATCCTCCTCCTCGAATCGGGTCTCGAAAACAAACAGAAATCAGGAAAACTCATGGTGGACGACATATACATCATATCGCGATAAAACAGTAACTTGCAGTTTTAAAGCGATAATAGGTTTGTAAAATTCTTGTGGTTTTCCCAAAAGTCCAAAAATCCCATAAATACTGAAATCCTCAAGAAGAATCACCATATATAAACATGCCGTTGACGATGGAAGTCTATGATACGGTAGTATATACCATACGAAATACAGCCAGAAGCTATGCATAAATCATGATGCAATGAGGTATGTATATATAACTAACAGTCCTACGCATCTATTTAATGAAATGAATATACGAGTATGAGTCTATGGATCATATATGATGCAAATGCACAGTTACCGATTTTAAGCAGGTTCTATAGTATTCATGACATAGCAATTACCAAAGGCGTGTGTGTTTGCATGAATAGTGCACGTGCGGCATGAACCAATGGTAACGGTGCAAGTGTCCTATTAGATGATATCACGTATGTATGTATATATAAGATGGTGCGATGCAATGAAATGAATAACATGGAAACTATGCATATAAAACGCAAGTACTACAAGTAATCCTAAACCATCGGGCGCCTCGCGCCATCCAGACGATTCCCCCGTAGATATGTACATCTACTCACCGGGACGCCTCGACTAATCTGATCCGATTTCGGCTCTGCCATTTTCCGCGCCACATTCGACGCCTCTGCAGCTGCTCCTAGAAACATACACAAGTAAATAAGAGAATAAATATACGAATAGTCGCGGAAACAACGATAAAAGTAAATCTTGCGCACTAACTAGACGCGCACACACTTGGTATACAAAACTCGCTCGCAACAATGGCAAGAACCACTAGGGTCGCTAATACGTGACCACAACCAAGTTTAGAACCCAATCGCGCGTTCACAACACACTAGACATTATACAAAATAGGTGGCAAACCATCAAACCTCAAACTTAATTCACATCGATTTGCTCCAAAAACCTAGTAAGCAACCATTAACCGTTTTAGCGCAAAACTATATGTTTTAACAAAACTAGTGGCCACAATATGCACCTAATAATTTAATTAGGTCACACAAATACTAACTATATTTTAATTTCACCTATTTACATACTAATTATAATCTTAGTTTGCATGCAAAACTAATTAGAACAATTAGAAGTAACAATTTGTAAATTAACCATTAGACTAGATTTTTGCAAGTCTTAAGATATTAATCTACACTTAACTAACTTGATTTATGATAAAAACCCTAACTTTTAATTCAAACCCTTCTCTTGAAAATTAATTCTTGAATTAAAATCATATTACTACCTAATTAAATTTGATTTAAAGTAATTATACAACAATTAACTATGGGTTTAGGATTTATGCCTCAACAAGTTGAGATCAAACTTGCAACTTGACCTCCCAAAAATGGTCTCTTATTCGAAGATTCAAGCTAATTTAGGCTAAAGAGTATAGGGTAAAGGTATAATTAGGAATTAGTGAGGTTTGTATTGATTTTTGATGCATTTTTATGGATTTTTGGAAGTTAAAAAGGGGTTGAGAAATGGGGGCAGCACTATGGGAAGGCTCAGAAAAAAATGAATGGGATAAAGAGAGAGTGGGGTGTGTGGGGGGGAGGGGGTTTAGCCAAGTCAAAGATAAATCCCCTCATACCTCATTTCTTTAATCACATGCCTTCATTTCTTTTTTTTTCGTTGAAGAGATAAGAAGTGAAGTTGAGGGTGGGGGGGCTGTGCAACGGGCTTGGCCCATGTGAGGGGGAGAAAAAGAAAGAGAGTGTATAGAAATTTCCAAGTGAAGATACCCCCATTTATTACATCTATTAAATCTTTTCTTTAATTATTTAATTTCATTTTATTTTCCACTCACTTAACCTAGAATTCTCTAGAATTGCGGGGTCACATTTTAATAAAAAGAGTATGTTACAAACTTACTATTAAGTGGTCATGGTTCACTAAAAAATTAACACACTCCAATTTGTAATTACCACTAATTAAATATATTAGTGAAAACTTATAATAATATTTAAAATAATTAATTACGGAAAATATTTTAGTAAACTAGAAAATTTATAGGTGACTAAATAAATACCAATACTAGCCATTACATATCTAAAATAGGTATAATTAAGTCTATATTGGAAAATATTTATATCTTGGTTTTTACGAAAAACACCACTTATTTTACCGAAAATCGGAAATTTCACTTAAACGATTTTTAGAACGTTACACCAGAAAAGAACGAAAATATGATGTACGTTTATGCCATCCACAATTGCCACTGGGTCCTGTCATCACCCGTTAGGTTACTTAAGTAACGACAAAGTGGGGACTGGACTAGCGCAGGTGCAAAACATATACAACATCTACTAGTATATATATATAAATATATATAACAATCGTCCCAGACATGATATAAAGCAGCATCATAGAAGCATCACAGAAGCAACACAGAATGGTGGATAATCTTGGAGCCCCGGGTTTCACTTGAGCCGCAAATGAAACCTGACGTTTCCCTGGTCATGTGGATAGCCTGTACAATGAAAACCTTGACCCCTATGAGCGCGACAAGGTATCCACCAAAACCAGAACTGAGCCAACCCCCTTCATCAAAGTGAATGGGCCACCCGGCACTTCACGGAATCCGGTAACTTGAGCGCCCTGCCGTGGGTCAACCTATACCCTCTACGAGTGCGGCGAATAGCCCGCCAATTCTAAAGTAAGGTCCCCTCCGTTTCAACGCTATAAGATGCGGACCCGTTGCCTTCTAGAACCCGGCTATTCGTGCACTCCACCGTGGGGTAACCCTAGTACAGAAAAGAAAATAATATACAAGGGTGATATCGACCTTAACCCGGTCGTGCCCTGTCACGAACCGAAGGTACGGAACATGACCGGCACTTAAATTACGAATCGTCTAGAGGCGCAACGTAATCTAAGTAAGCCGGAGCTCAGAAATCTAAACCATATAAAAGAAGAAGTAAAGAAAAACATGTAGAAAAACAAGTTTAAAAACAACATCCAATTTTCTCAAAAATTTCGGCAGAGTCTCCTTTGTAAAAACTGGCCCCAAACGGGTACAAACAAGAATAATATACATTCAGCAATAAAAAGGCATCCCCAAGCGGGAGCTAGATCTACGCCAGGAGGAAACAACCACACGAAGCACAATAATATACAACGCCAAAGGGCGAGGCTCAAAACTCAAAAGAAAACAAATCCACCAGATACCATAATAATACAAGCGTGACTCTAAGGTCGAAATAAATAACCGGTCCTTTAAACTTATCAAGTAATACATGTTTGGTTGATGGAGCTTACTAGATACCAATGAAATAAATAAAGTACAACGGCGGTCCTGATACAAATGAACCAACCTACCGTGCAAATCACCCTGAATGAAAAGATGTGCCAGCAAGCTGCCAAGAAAACCTGTACATCGAACCTGTAATAAAATTTGGCACAACGGGGGTGAGTTGCCAACTCGTGAGTAGAAGACATCTGCGAAAAGAAATCGAATGCACGACGCTGTCCTAGGTCATAATAATATACTAATATATCACTTGTCATCTAGTAGTGCAGGGTAATAAACTACGCGTAAGTGCAAATGCTCCGTGCTCGTGTCATTGCCTCAAATAGTAATATGTCGTGTGAATGAGTATGCATGCACCATGAATTTAAAACAACCAAACCTGAAATCTGGATATATCTGTATAAAAAGTCTTTAACTTTCACCATAGTAAAATTTGTATAGAAGTCTGAAACATCATCGATGAAATCCATGGAAATCCGTGTCAAGCATCGACACAAAACATGTAAATCTCAAGTCTCAATACCTCATAGTCTCAATATCTCGGGCTCCGTCAGTCCGGATCGGCCTATATCATCAAATCTCACGACAACGGTCGATATCCTCCGGATATCCGCCGCGCCAGACATCACCGGTAAGTAGTCTTCCCCTGCCAGGCTCATCGTCTACAACTCGATCTTCATGCCCCGGGGTACCATACCGGGCCCACCATGTACCCGAGATGGTCCATCCACTCCTCGAATCGGGTCTCGAAATCCAACAGAAAACATGAAATCTCATGGTGGACGACACATACATCACGAGAAAACCGCAACTTATATTTTAAAAAGAGAGGGAGAAAGAGAGAGAAGTTTTTATATATATTCTTGCAGTATTCCCCAAAATCCAGAAATCTAATAGAAATCCAAAATCCCAAAATCATGAGTAAGTGAATGGTAAGTGTGAATGCATGAAATGTCTAAGTAATAAATGCAATGTCTAGACTAACACCTGAGAGTAATCACAATACTATATTGATCTAGCCTTTTGCTGATTCTATCATAAAATATAATATGTTCTAAAGTATACGTGACATGGCAATTACCGATGATGTGTGTGTGAGCCGGCAAATAAGTGTACGTGGGACATGCGCATCATCGGTAATGGTGCTGGTGTCCTAACAGGTAGAGTTTCATACTGACTAAAGAAACATATGTATGAACATGCAACTTGATGATTTCAATCTGAATGTAAAAGTAAAATATGTACTAAACACTCATTTGGAATATACATATCTAACTATAACTATATGACTCGAGCCTCAACTAGTATCTATCTAACCCCCTAAGGAACTAAACTAAAGGAACTAGTCGAAAGGAAATAAAAATCCACCTAAGGTCTGAGTCCATATCTGTAATAGTCGGCGATCCAGCCTCAATAGCGTCACGTACGTAGTACGGCTTCCTCGAATCAAGAGCGCGGATCAATTATCACATCTATGCCTCGTACGGTAAGATCCATCATACGGCATCCCAATATCGGGGTACGGGTCAAGTATCACCTACGTACATCATCATTCGTATAATATCATCATCAAATAATGTCATGATCAAAGGTACTATACTGTAATCGCATACATCCCATTATCATCAATCATATATCATTGTCTGCGAACATATACGTCGTCAATTGTTCCTCAGAAATATCATGTCATATATATCATATCGTAATCAGGTCACACATTTATTATATCGTTATCAAGTCACACATATATCATATCATAACCAAGTCACACATATATCATATCATTATCAAGTCACAGGTTACGGTACGGGTTTCTATTCTAGAGTCTCGTATATCTCAATGTCATCATCACCTATTATCGTTTATGTATACATATCCATTCTCTCATTTTCCAACGATCCGCTAAGATCATAATATGACTGTATAGCCAAGAGATCATAGCATCAAGCCCAGTTATATCGTCTCATCCCCATGTATCATATAACATCCTTATATCACATATACATATTGTGTATATATACACCTACACACATTCCTACTTAAATATACACATACACATATACACCAAGCCAAGTTTCTGTGTGTGCGTGTGTGTGTCTACCTGTAACCTACGAATTTCCTCCAAGACATTCCTCTTCTGGTAAAGTCTATCTAAATCAGTCTAGTCCAACCTAAGGTCTTTAATAGGGTCCTACTCGCCAAGAATCTAAGGTCACGTCCGACTTCCTAATGACAATAAGCAATATCCCTATTTTACGTTTGCGGGGGTGCTAAACGCTATCCACCCGACTTCCCCCGTAGATATATATCTACTCACCTGGTCCTTGTCTGCCGAAGACGATGTCGCCCTCCTCGTCTTCCTCGTCCGAAGTCCACGCGAGGGGTATCTATAAGCAAACATATACAATATCGTAAACTGAATCACGGACAAAACCAAAACGACGCACGAAACGCGCATAGGTTAAACCTATGACCCGCTCATGCAAAAGAACCAAATATCGCTCGATATCGGCGTACAAACGCCGATTGATCGAGATAAAACACCAACAAACAACTCCTAGTTTTAAAACTCATTACTTATAATATAAAACACGATTTAATTCATCGAAACCCTAAAATCGATCAAATCGTCCAATTCCGCAAAACCTTGAAAATATCAATTTACCGTTTTTATTCAAAACTTGATGTTTAAAACAAACTAATGGTTATAATATTCATTAAATAACATAACTAGATTATAGAAACCATTACCATATTTTTCTCACACCATTTTGTCTTAATTTACAATTTCTAGTTTGCAAATTAGCTAAAATTAACACTTGTTAAGCAAAAATTTACAATTCCACTACTAAACTTGATTTTGCATATATTAAAGTGTTAAACCACTCCATGAAACCTTAAGAATGAGCTAAAGCCCTAATTAGATTTTTAGTACTACATTTTAAATTAATTTCTAAAACCTAGTTTACCAAAATAGCATATTTATCACATTATATTAACTAATAATTAGATTAGGTCTTTCATTCATTTAACATGTTAATATTCTCATTAAAACCACAATATAATGATAAAAACCTTAATTAGAATTTTAACACAACAATATATATAATTTATAAAAATCTAGTTAGGAAAATTGCTTAATTTAAACAATTTTGAATGCACAAATTATAATACATCAACCATGCTAGATTTTTCCCTTCTAAAAATGTTAAGCTACTTATTATAACCCCACTTAATTAATAAAAACCCTAACTTGATTTTAGAAACCCTATCTTGAATTTTAAACTTGCAAATAGAATTAATTAAGAAAATCTAAATATGCTAAATAAAAGCATTTAACAACAATTAATCATAAGAATAAAAATTATACCTTCAAAGCCTGAGATCCAAACATAAAAATATGCTTCCAAAATAATGGTTTCCAACTCCAAATTCCATACTAAATAGGTCAAAGAAAAATGGTAGAGGTTGAATGTTGATTTTTGCGGTTTATTTTTGGAATTTTTGATGAATTTTGATGATTTTTAATGCAAAAATGATGGGGGAAAAATTTTGGGGCTGCCAATGGAGGTGAAGCCGGCCATGAGGTGAGGAAAAGAGAGGAAGAAGGAATGAAGAATAGTGTAGAACATTCTCCAAAGAAATACACCTTTTATGTCTTTTCATAATTTCTTTATTTTATTAATTTTCTTAATTCAATTCATCATAGAAAACTCTAGAATTTTAAAGACAATTGAAGAAGAGATTAGCATGCTAAAAACCTAATTCTAATATGTCATGCTTCACTTTTGAAAAATAAACCCATTGCAAATTGTAATTTACACTAATTTAATGTATATTTAAAAGCTTATGTTAATATTTAAAATAATTAATTTAGGAAAAATATTTCATTAAACTAAAAATTTATAAGTGACTAAATAAACACCATTTACTAGTAATTACATGATTAAAATAGGTCTTTTTAAATTTATAATGAAAAATAATTATGGTTAAATTTTACGAAAAATACGTTTTATTTTACCGAAAATCAGAAAATTCACTTAAAGGGTTTTATTTATCTAATTTTTTTTTAATTATTTTTAGGACGTTACAATCTTCTTCCATTTAAGAAATTAGGTCCCCGAATTTAAATTAAAACTCCCCATAATTACTAAAACATTCAGCCAAAACACTGAAATCGTCGAGGCTCCGAAATCATCAATACATAACAAAAATCAACTCCGTCAAGCATAACGCAATCATCAGAGTTATGGTGAAAATAGAATATCCAAGCACAATACGAAAACCAACATAATATACATCAAATCTATAACTTATATATAGTGCGCATCGTACTAAAATCGTCTAAACATCTTAATAAAGAAGCATGCAAAAACCTCTTTTTAAAATCGTCTTGCGATACACGTGTCACGGCATAAGTAGCGGACGTTTATTTTAAAACAATAGCTATACATATATATATATCTTTTAATTAACCTACACGTCCCGCCTGGTAACTAAACCAAAGAGTAATCATTATAAAAGCATACTGTTCAAAATGAAATCAATCCCAATCACAGTATAAAAATATCATGTGCGTCCGGTGCGCACGAAAACCGAAACCAAATACAGATGCCTCGAATACGTACAAAACAAAACTGAGTGCAACAGGTGTGCACCAAAAATATCTGTCAAGTACAACGGGCATGCACGACAATAATATCAGGTGCATCTAATCTGCACAAAACTCCAATTTAGTGCATCTGGTGTGCACAAAATCGAATCAAGTGCACCAAGTGTGCGCAAGAATCTCAATCAAGTGCACATGGTGTACGAAAAAACATACACCAAATATAAAAATCGAAATCACGGTACGAAGAGAAAAAAAATGCATGAAAACTATGTCGAAGCATACGTCAAAATCATGTGCAACCAATATGCACGAAACCAATCAATATCTCAAAAGGTATAAAACCAAATCGAGTGCACTGGGTATGTACAAAACAACATAAATACAACTGACATATGAAACACGAATAGAGTGTAATGAATGTATACATAAGAAATACCAATCGTAGAACAAAATCCTCAAAATACCAAAATCCAAATAACGGAAATATGAAATTTAAATCACCAAATCACAATCATAAACACTATCGTCAATGTGCGCCTTTCTAATGTCAACTGATTCGGACTCGTCTCCTCATCGCGGTGCTGACTGCGCTGCAAATGGCTATGCTCATATCGAGAGCCTCCCGCGTAATCTATCCCTTCACCTGATATCCGGACTACGTTAAACTTTTCGATCGATTCATTAAAATCCCGTAATTCCCTGAGAGATCAACACTCAAGTACAGTTTAAAAATATCTAGTACATGCCCCAGCATCTGCGGACCAGCCGTAGAAGGGCAAACCCAAGCCTCACTAATGGCACCGCGGAACTACCGTAAACCCTAAGGTTCAAAGGCGTTCTCGTGGTCATTATGTCGAGTTAGGGTTTCATTCTTCTAGAGGGTCCATAGAAATACCTGTATGTTCTTCCGAATACATTAAACTTGGGAAAATGGGTCTATGACAATCGTTCGAACCCTTTAACTTCGTCTGGACGGCATGTGAATACCCTTCTTCCGCACGCTCAACGATGCTTCAATCCTCAAGAATAAACGATACCCTAATAGTTATCGCATTCGAGCCGCAGCTCCCTTTGCCCGTGCGACCGTGGTAACAGAAACATCATCCGATATCGACGAAGATAGATCAAAGGAAGGGATGAAATACGATGCAAAGAAATGTAAATCGTAAGGCTTCTTAAGCAGAGTAGCGTATCGTAAGTATGTTGTGGATCATACCCACAGTACGTCACTCTACCTAAGTCACCTACTCAATCAACCAAGGGTCACCCTAGACTTATACAAAGGTTAAACCTAGCGCTCTGATACCAACTTTGTCATGACCCGAAGGTACGGAACGTGACCGGCACTTAAATTACGAAGCGTCTAGAGGCGCAATGTAATCTAAGTAAGCCGAAGCCCAAAAATCTAAATCATATAAAAGAAGAAGTAAAGGAAAACAAGTTTAAAAGCAACATCCAATTTTCTCAAAATTTTCGGCAGAGTCTCCTTTGTAAAAACTGGCCCCAAACGGGTACATACAAGAATAATATATACACAGCAATAAAAAGGCATCCCCAAGCGGGAGCTAGCTCTACGCCAACAGGCGGAAACAACCACACCAAGCACAATAATATACAACGCCAAAGGGCGAGGCTCAAAACTTAAAAGAAAACAAATCCACCAGATACCATAATAATACAAGCGTGACTTTAAGGTCGAAATAAATAACTGGTCCTTTAAACTTATCAAGTAATACAAGTTTGGTTTATGGAGCTTACTAGATACCAATGAAATAAATAAAGTACAACGGCGGTCCTGATACAAATGAACTAAAATACCGTGCAAATCACCCTGGATGAAAAGATGTGCCAGCAAGCTGCCAAGGAAACCTGTACACCGAACCTGTAATAAAATTTGGCAAAACGGGGGTGAGATGCCAACTCATGGGTAGAAAACATCAGCGAAAAGAAATCGAATGCACGACGCTGTCCTAGGTCATAATAATATACTAATATATCACTAGTCATCTAATAGTGCAGGGTAATAAACTATGCGTAAGTGCCAATACTCCGTGCTCGTGTCAGTGCCTCAAATAGTAATATGTTGTGTTAATGAGTATGCATGCACCATGAATGTAAAACAATCAAACCTGAAATCTGGATATATCTGTATAAAAAGTCTTTAACTTTAACCATAGTAAAATTTGTATAGAAGTCTGAAACATCATCGATCAAATACATGGAAATCCGTGTCAAGCATCGACATAAAACATGTAAATCTCAAGTCTCAATACCTCATAGTCTCAATATCTCGGGCGCCATAGGTCCGGATCGGACCATATCATCAAATCTCACGACAACGGTCGGTATCCTCCGGATATCCGCCGCGCCAGACATCACCAATAGGTAGTCTTCCCCTGCCAGGCTCAACGTCTACAACTCGATCTTCTTGCCCCGGGGTACCATACCAGGCCCATAATGTACCCGAGACGGTTCATCCACTTCTCGAATCGGTTCTCGAAATCTAACAGAAAACATGAAATCTCGTGGTGGACGACACATACATCACGAGAAAACCGCAACTTATATTTTAAAAAGAGAGGGAGAAAGAGAGAGAAGTTTTTATATATATTCTTGCGGTTTTCCCCAAAATCCAGAAATCTTATAAAAATCCAAAATCCCAAAATCATGAGTAAGTGAATGGTGAGTGTCGGCATAAGCCCCATAATACAGCATGATAACATGAAAATGTGAATGCATGAAATGTCTAAGTAATAAATGCAATGTCTAGACTAACACCTGAGAGTAATCACAATAATATATTGATCTATCCTTTAGCTGATTCTATCATAAAAGATAATATGATCTAAAGTGTACGTGACATGGCAATTACCGATGATGTGTGTGTGAGCCGGCAAATAAGTGTACGTGGGACATGCGCATCATCGGTAATGATGTTGGTGTCCTAACAGGCAGAGTTTCATACTGACTAAAGAAATATATGTATGAACATGCAACTTGATGATTTCAATCGAATGTAAAGGTAAAATGTGTACTAAACACTCATTTGGAATATACATATCTAACTATAATTATATGACTCGAGCCTCAACTAGTATCTATCTAACCCCCTAAGGAACTAGTCGATAGGAAATAAGAATCCACCTAAGATCTGAGTCCATATCTGTAACAGTCGGCGATCATGCCTTAATAGCGTCACGTATGTTGTACGGCTTCCTCGAATTAAGAGCGCGGATCAATCATCAAATCTATGCCTCGTACGGTAAGATCCATCGTACGGTATCCCAATATCGGGGTACGGGTCAACTATCACCTACGTACATCATCATTCGTATAATATCATCATCAAATAATGTCTTGATCAAAGGTACTATACTGTAATCGCATACATCCCAATATCATCAATCATATATCATTGTCTGCGAACATATACGTCGTCAATTGTTCCTCAGAAATATCATGTCATATATATAATATCGTAATCAGGTCATGTAAGTCCATATTGCGACCCCCGGTGCTTACGGGGAGGCGGAAACGGTATAAAAAACGAATTTTTATCGCAAGAGGCAACATGGACTAAACAAGGTCGGGATCGTTGTCTAAACTAAAACTAGTATACAAGCTAAAGAGAGTTAGCTACTATGGAAGATGGTTATACCTAAACTTGAACTCCATCTTCTTCAAAACTTGTAGAGGTTGATGGTTCTCTTTTCGTCGCCTTCTCCCGTCGAAGATGGATCCACCTCGAAGGCTCGACCTTTGGGCTCTTCCTCGATCTTTGAGTGAACTAGGGTTTCCGGCTTGCTAAACCTTCATCCTAGAATGAGTAGAGAGTGATTAGGGTTTGCTTTTCTTTCTAAAGAGAATGATTCTCAACACATGAGAAGGTTTCTCTTTTCTAGAGGAAGAAGAAGATGAAGTGAGGAGAGAGAGAGGTTATGATAGAATGAGCTCTCATTTCCTTTCTTGCAACCATAATGCAAAAAGAAAATGAATTATCAAATAATAATAATCAAAATGAAAAGGTTGATGGAAAGTTTTAGAATGACTAATATCATTACAAGCATTAAATGAAAATGCAAGAATCAAGAGCATCTTTCTCTTGTAATGATAATGGTCAAATGTTCAACCATGGTCAACAAGTCAACCATGGTCAACAAGTCAACAAAAAACTAACCATGACACAATTTCATTTTATTATATATTATTAAATGATATAATACAAATCCATTAGGGTTTGGAAAAATACAACTGTCAACTGTGCATACGCACCCGTTCCGAAACCCTAATGAAAAATCATCTTCCTCCTCCTCAAAAAGAACTGTGCATACACACCTGCATTCTTGTTCCGAGGAACATGAATACTGAGAGATAAAAGCAACCCCAAATACTATACCAGTATCCGGCTCAAACCAGAGCCCGCTGGTAAAATCCGTCCGGACTCCAAACGTGCACAAGTGCACGGATGAGAACGAACCCTGTCGCAAAACCATGCAACCTCTACTCAGTTTTGCCCAGAGGCGAATACCCTCTGTGTGGGACTCTAAAGACTCGACACTACGCTGGCAGTGGGTTTAACCACAGACCGCAAGCGGCACTAGCTGTGCGTAACGGTCCCCAGGTAGATGCCGACAAGAAGGCTGACGAGGTGAAACCCCATCTGAACTCCTACTGAGTCTGAATGTAACATTCTCCGTACAGTCCGGTCTGTTCGTCTGATACATCGCATGGCGGGCCTAGGGGGCGGTAAAACGTCAGTCCCCCAATAGCGGTACAAGTCGTGTCGGAGTGAAGCCCAAAACACCCTGAGATAACACTGGAAACCTACCAGTATATCTCGCTTGCCCTGGCCAGGGACTACTCGTGTAATGGCTCTCCTAGACACAGCGCGATGTCAACCCCCAATATCGGGAGAGACGAATCCTGTCTAATCGTCACTGCCTCCAAGTGCTTCGGGACTGCACCCAACCACCACCTGTTTGCACGACTCCTTTGAGCCGTGGTAGGGTAGTGATCAAAGTGCAGTGGGAACACACTCGAGGCGAAGTGTCAGTGTTAAGTCAGCGGACTAAGCTGTACTCATGTCACCAGGGAACTGATAACTGACGATAGGTATAATACCAACCTGTCAGTTCCCGACGAGTCCTGTCCAGTGTACTCGTAACCCAACGAGCACCCGTATACTATCTCCAGTACGACGTACTGATGGCTGTGGGACAGACCATCTCCCACACTGGGATGAGAAGCGCATACGCTAGTCTACTCCGGAGTATCGATGCCCTGTCTCGATAGTCCTACGACTAGGGACCTGTATAAGGATGTGCCTATAGATTACCCAGCCCCCACTAGTGTGACTGCCATCACAACGCTGGTAATCAAGCAAAGATCCTAAGGGCTCCACTAATGCGTATAAGTGATATACTGAAATAAACACAAGTACACATTGAAGTAGAAACAAACCAAGTAGCATACTACTATATTGAGCAAGATTGTTTATACAAGGTGAATATCCCAAGCTTCCATCAAGTAATATACAAACTAGTATGATACAGTAATGGCCTCTAGGGCATATACACTAACAATCTCCCACTTGCACTAAGGCCATGTACTGGCGTATCGAAGACCTATCATCTCGATCAGCCGCTCGAACTGAGTCTGGGGTAGGGCCTTGGTGAATAGATCTGCAGTGTTCTCTTCTGAAGTAACCCTCCGAACCTCGATCTCCTTGCGATCCACGATCTCCCTGATCAGGTGATACCGCCTCAAGATGTGCCTGGATCTCTGATGGGACCTGGGTTCCTTTGCTAAAGCTATAGCCCCGTTGTTGTCGCAATACAGAGGTACTGGGTCAACAATGGACGGAACCACCTGAAGTTCTTTTAAGAACTTCCTTATCCAGACAGCTTCTTTTGCGGCATCAGATGCAGCGATGTATTCCGCTTCCATAGTCGAGTCTGCAACGGTTTCCTGTTTGGAACTCTTCCAACACACCGCCCCTCCATTGAGGGTAAAGACAAAACCCGACATGGACTTGGAATCATCCTTGTCACTCTGGAAGCTGGAGTCAGCAAAGGCCTCAATCTGGAGGTCTTTTCCGCCATACACCAAGAACATCTCCTTAGTCCTCCTCAGGTACTTGAGAATGTTCTTTACCGCTATCCAATGTTTCTCCCCAGGGTTTGACTGATACCGGCTTACTACACTCAGTGCATAAGCTACATCCGGTCTGGTACACAACATCGCATACATTATAGAGCCTACCGCAGAAGCGTAGGGTATAATAGACATGCGATCCCTCTCCAAATCAGTCTTGGGAGACATCTCTTTAGAGAGGGTGATCCCGTGACAAGCCGGTAAGTTACCGCGCTTGGAATCTTCCATACTGAATCTTTTCAGTACGGTGTCGATGTACCTGGACTGTGAAAGTCCTAATATCCTCTTGGATCTATCACGATGGATCCGGATCCCCAGGATGTATGAGGCATCACCCAGGTCTTTCATGGAGAACCTTTGTGACAAGAACCCCTTGACAGATTGTAGCATAGGAATATCATTTCCTATTAAGAGAATGTCATCCACGTATAAAACGAGGAATACTACAGTTCTCGCTACAAATCTACTATAGATGCATGGTTCATCTGGATTTTTGATAAAGCCAAATTCCTTGACCGTCTCATCAAAACAGATGTTCCAACTCCGCGATGCCTGCTTTAGTCCATAGATGGACTTAAGCAACTTGCACACCTTTCCGCTGCTCCCACTCTGAATGAAACCCTCTGGCTGATCCATATAGACACACTCCTCTAAATTTCCATTTAGAAAAGCGGTTTTTACGTCCATCTGCCAAATCTCATAATCGTGGAAGGCAGCAATGGCAAGAAGGATCCGAATGGATTTCAGCATGGCTACTGGAGAAAAGGTTTCGTCGTAGTCCAAGCCAGGTCTTTGATGAAAACCCTTTGCTACCAGCCTAGCTTTATAGGTCTCAACCTGTCCATCTACACCAATCTTCCTTTTGAAGATCCACTTGCATCCTACGGGTTTTACCCCGTCTGGAGCAATGTCCAACGTCCATACCTTGTTGGTGTACATGGACTCCATTTCGGTCCGCATTGCATCCAGCCATTTCACCGAGTCAATGCTCTGAACGGCCTGCTGGAAGCTAGTAGGCTCATCATAGTCTATGATGCAATCCTCTCTATCCCCGTCTATGAGAAAACCGTAGTATCTCTCGGGCGGATGAGACTGCCTACTACTTCTGCGGAGCGGCATAGGAATGTCCTGTTCATTTGAACCTTCTGGTTCCACTAAGCTTTCAGTAATAGTCCGTGGTTCTGGAATTTCTTCCAGTTCTACTGTGCTCCCACTTATCTGGTTTTCCAAAAACTCAGTTTCCAAGAAGTAGGCATGACGAGAAACAAGGACTTTTTGTTCCTCTTCACAGTAGAAAAAATATCCCTTGGAGTTCTTTGGATATCCCATGAACTTACACTGTACTGAACGCGCCTCGAGCTTGTCCGCATGCTGCTTTTTAACAAAAGCTGGACATCCCCAAGTCTTGATGTGACTGAGATGGGGTCTCTTCCCACACCACATCTCATATGGTGTAGTAGGCACAGTCTTAGTAGGAACTCGGTTCAAAAGGTACGCAGCTGATTCTAGTGCATACCCCCAGAATGATCGCGGTAACTCAGCGTTACTCATCATGGACCGAACCATATCCAATAGGGTCCGGTTCCGTCTCTCCGATACACCGTTATGTTGCGGGGTGTATGGAGGAGTAAGCTGAGAGAGAATCCCATTCTCTTTTAAATAATTCAGGAACTCGGTACTTAAGTATTCTCCACCTCGATCCGATCTTAGAATCTTGATACTTTTGCCGGTCTGTTTTTCTACTTCATTCTTAAATTCCTGGAATTTTTCAAAAGCTTCGGACTTATGTTTCATTAAGAAGACATAACCGTATCTTGAAAAATCATCCGTAAAAGTAATGAAGTAAGAATAACCGCTTCGCGCATGTGTAGACATTGGACCGCACACGTCGCTGTGTACGAGTCCCAAGAGCTCGCTCGCTCTTACTCCGTGTCCAGTGAACGGAGTCTTTGTCATCTTTCCTTTGAGACAGGATTGACAAGTGGCATATGATTGATATTCGAACGGATCCAAATATCCTTCTGTATGTAACTTAGTCAACCTTCTCTCATTGATGTGACCCAGTCTACAATGCCATAAGAAAGTCTGATTAATATCTGGTGACTTTCTTTTGTGTGTATTCTGGACATTGAAAATCTGTGGTTGGTTTAATACGTATATACCATTGCTCAATGTACCTGACCCAATCAGAACTTGATTAAGGTGAATGTTAACAACATTACTTACAAACGCAAATTCATAACCTTCTTTAGAAACCAAAGATACAGAAATGATATTACAAGTTGCGTTGGGTACAAAAAAGCAATTACGCAAAACCAAAACATGTCCATCTGACATTCCTAGGTGATAGTCCCCCACGGCTTTAGCATCCATGCTAGCTCCGTTCGCAACTCTGAGGGTCATGTCACCTTCCTTCAAAAACCTACGGTTTCTCAACGCCTGCAAAGAATTACAGATATGAGATCCTGATCCGGTATCCAATACCCAGGAAGTAGAGTTTATAGAAAGACAGTTTTCAATAACATACACACCTGAAGCTGAAGCCGCAACTTGCTTCAGTTCCTGTGTCCTGGCTTTCCAAGCCCTGCAATCTTTCTTCCAGTGTCCACTCTTGTGACAATAGAAGCATTCCTCTTTACCAACAAGCTTCCCCGCTATCTTTGTTGCCTTTTCCTTTCCATTCGCACCCACTTTACTAACACCGCCCCTTGGTTTGGCGGGGGCTTTCCTCTTCTTTCCCTTGGCTTTCGCCTTGGACCTAGAAGAAGAAGATCCTCCTACAAACAAAGTGGATGTATCCCTACCCTTCTGTAGGGTGCCCTCTGCGCTCCTCAGCAGGTTGAGGAGTTCTGAAAGTTCAACTTCCTTTTCTTGCAAGTTGAAATTCAGTATGAACTGGGCGTAAGTGGATGGAAGGGACTGGAGAATTATATCCGTGTAGAGTTCACTATCCAACGTGGTCCCAAGTTCCGCGAGCTCCTCAGTGTAGCCAATCATCTTAAGCACGTGGTCCGCTACCGATGATCCGACGGCCAACTTAGTCGAAAATAACTTCTTCGACACTTCGTATCTTGCGATACGAGACTGCTCTCCATACAGTTCTTTTGTATGAAGAAATATGGATTCCAAATCCATATTCTCGTGCCTCCTCTGATGGTCGTTGTCCATCGAGGCAAGTACGAGGCATCTGGCCTTCGCGCTGTCTATCTCCCAAGTCTTACGGATTTCCTTATCCGCGACGCTGGAGGTGGGACCTGGGACGGGGGGAGCTTTGGTGGTAAGAAGATACCCCAGCTTGTCGTAAGAGATTGCCAATTTGACATTCCTGAGCCAATCTTTGTAGTTTGGCCCTGTCAATATGTTTTTATCTAGAAGTAACTTAAGTCCAGTCATTTCGATTTGGTCGCTGCAGGGGGAGAGAAGAAAACACTTAGCACGATGCTCTTGCAAGTTTAGAATGGTTTTTAATTTGTCTAAACAGGATGGCTCCCACTGTCTCTCGAATCCCTCCTCAAACCACAAAGGAAGAATTAGCCGGGATCAATCCCACCGTACAATACTTGCTTAACCGTTCAGCCAGGCCAGTGTCGGTACTTCGAGGGAGGTTTTCCAACGCTTTCGCGAAGTTCCTTAATTTAAGAACCTCTTTTCCCTGGGGGCGTAGCCCCGCTAACACCTTTCTAGGCACCTACTAGGTTTATAGCATTGATCGTTTAGTGAGAATTTTCCCGAGGAGTAGCATATACTCACAGTAGGATCGGGATCCAAATATCATCGCGTGACGAAAATGAAGGAATCCTACCATAATCATCACACTCCAAATGGTATGCAAATCTAGCAAGTTTCAGTACTTATGAAACTCCCGATGTGGATTTTTGCCCCATGCTCTTATGACCTTGACTTTGGCCAACAAATCATAAGTCACATGTTAAGTTCTTCCCGTCGTTCTCCAGGTTAATTTGAATCCACCCGTACATACCCTTGACTTTGGCCAACAAGGCAGTACGACTGTTCCAAATCAACGCATCTATCTATGCTGCACATGAATATCCAATAGCTACCAATCACTATGCCTTGACTTTGGCCAACAAACACAGCTTGAATACTATTGACTATTTATGTGAAATGACGGAGGGCTACGAATGGTTTTGGTAAAACCGTGAACGTAGTGAACTTGATATAATCGACGGAACGAGATAGCTTTTAGAAGGAGTGGCTCAAGCTCCGCATTTAAAAGTTAGTTTTGAAAAGAACCGAGTGGTTTTTCGAAAGTGTTCCATCGACTTAAACTTGGTTTATTATCTTGCATTAGTTCTTTTAATGCGTGATATTCTTGCATTAGTTCTTTTAATGCGTCCCATCATTTAGTTCCTACCATTGCAGAAAACAACCAAAATATGACGTACGCTTATGCCATTCGCATTCGCCACGGGGTCCCGTCATCACTCGTTAGGTTACTTAACTAACGACAGAGCGGGGGCTGGGCTAGCGCGGCTGTAAAACATAAACAACGCCTAAATAGAAAGCAATGATAGACATTACAGATCACAGATGAATACATTGGATATACTAGCAATCCGCATTCCTTTCGAGCCTGAAACGAAAAGCGGATAACACGGTCGCGGTGAATAGCAAATACCCCACCCAAGACCCCTACGGGTGCGGCAAACTACCCTCCATGTTCCCGGTAGTTTGTGCACCCCACCATGGGTCTATCCTAGGAGCAAAAACAGTAAAAAGAATTATACAATGACGGCTACAACCCCGACCCGGTTGTGCGGCCAAACAAATAATATAATTACATCAATTTACATTTACAATGAATGAAAGAAAAACAAAAGCTCATCTCACATCCACCCCGGCTATTCACCCGCGACAGTCCAACACATTCATATACACATTCCAGCACATTACAGATCATGTATAACCCCGACTAATCGACTTATAGCGATTAGCCGACGTTCAATACATGCAAGCATCACAGATATAACCATCATAGTCAAAGTGCAGTGAAGTTCGGAAAAAATACGGAATTATAGGACCCCAAAAGGAAATTTCTTTTCTGGAAAATCTGGGCACATATAATATATTTTAGAAATCCCAAAACCAACACACAAACACACTGCACGAAAAACGATGCAAAGAAGACAACAACTCGCGGCGGTTCCGCGGCGGATAAGAAGGCTCACGCGGCGGAAGGGCGGCAGTTTAGACGAATCACTGTATCGTTTTTCTTGGGTGTTCACACAAAACCCTGAGCCGAATTTACAAGTATAAAGTTTTTCATTTTGACCAGAAAAAATTTCAACAGAAACTCAGGTTTTTGTAAAGTTTGGTTTTTGGATTTTTCCGGTTTCGAACTTCGTTACACTTCACTACCAAGCTAGTTTAAGTTTAGTTAGGCTCTGATACCACTGTAAGTCCATATTGCGACCCCCGGTGCTTACGGGGAGGCGGAAACGGTATAAAAAACGAATTTTTATCGCAAGAGGCAACATGGACTAAACAAGGTCGGGATCGTTGTCTAAACTAAAACTAGTATACAAGCTAAAGAGAGTTAGCTACTATGGAAGATGGTTATACCTAAACTTGAACTCCTTCTTCTTCAAAACTTGTAGAGGTTGATGGTTCTCTTTTCGTCGCCTTCTCCCGTCGAAGATGGATCCACCTCGAAGGCTCGACCTTTGGGCTCTTCCTCGATCTTTGAGTGAACTAGGGTTTCCGGCTTGCTAAACCTTCATCCTAGAATGAGTAGAGAGTGATTAGGGTTTGCTTTTCTTTCTAAAGAGAATGATTCTCAACACATGAGAAGGTTTCTCTTTTCTAGAGGAAGAAGAAGATGAAGTGAGGAGAGAGAGAGGTTATGATAGAATGAGCTCTCATTTCCTTTCTTGCAACCATAATGCAAAAAGAAAATGAATTATCAAATAATAATAATCAAAATGAAAAGGTTGATGGAAAGTTTTAGAATGACTAATATCATTACAAGCATTAAATGAAAATGCAAGAATCAAGAGCATCTTTCTCTTGTAATGATAATGGTCAAATGTTCAACCATGGTCAACAAGTCAACCATGGTCAACAAGTCAACAAAAAACTAACCATGACACAATTTCATTTTATTATATATTATTAAATGATATAATACAAATCCATTAGGGTTTGGAAAAATACAACTGTCAACTATGCATACGCACCCGTTCCGAAACCCTAATGAAAAATCATCTTCCTCCTCCTCAAAAAGAACTGTGCATACACACCTGCATTCTTGTTCCGAGGAACATGAATACTGAGAGATAAAAGCAACCCCAAATACTATACCAGTATCCGGCTCAAACCAGAGCCCGCTGGTAAAATCCGTCCGGACTCCAAACGTGCACAAGTGCGCGGATGAGAACGAACCCTGTCGCAAAACCATGCAACCTCTACTCAGTTTTGCCCAGAGGCGAATACCCTCTGTGTGGGACTCTAAAGACTCGACACTACGCTGGCAGTGGGTTTAACCACAGACCGCAAGCGGCACTAGCTGTGCGTAACGGTCCCCAGGTAGATGCCGACAAGAAGGCTGACGAGGTGAAACCCCATCTGAACTCCTACTGAGTCTGAATGTGACATTCTCCGTACAGTCCGGTCTGTTCGTCTGATACATCGCATGGCGGGCCTAGGGGGCGGTAAAACGTCAGTCCCCCAATAGCGGTACAAGTCGTGTCGGAGTGAAGCCCAAAACACCCTGAGATAACACTGGAAACCTACCAGTATATCTCGCTTGCCCTGGCCAGGGACTACTCGTGTAATGGCTCTCCTAGACACAGCGCGATGTCAACCCCCAATACCGGGAGAGACGAATCCTGTCTCACCGTCACTGCCTCCAAGTGCTTCGGGACTGCACCCAACCACCACCTGTTTGCACGACTCCTTTGAGCCGTGGTAGGGTAGTGATCAAAGTGCAGTGGGAACACACTCGAGGCGAAGTGTCAGTGTCAAGTCAGCGGACTAAGCTGTACTCATGTCACCAGGGAACTGATAACTGACGATAGGTATAATACCAACCTGTCAGTTCCCGACGAGTCCTGTCCAGTGTACTCGTAACCCAACGAGCACCCGTATACTATCTCCAGTACGACGTACTGATGGCTGTGGGACAGACCATCTCCCACACTGGGATGAGAAGCGCATACGCTAGTCTACTCCGGAGTATCGATGCCCTGTCTCGATAGTCCTACGACTAGGGACCTGTATAAGGATGTGCCTATAGATTACCCAGCCCCCACTAGTGTGACTGCCATCACAACGCTGGTAATCAAGCAAAGATCCTAAGGGCTCCACTAATGCGTATAAGTGATATACTGAAATAAACACAAGTACACATTGAAGTAGAAACAAACCAAGTAGCATACTACTATATTGAGCAAGATTGTTTATACAAGGTGAATATCCCAAGCTTCCATCAAGTAATATACAAACTAGTATGATACAGTAATGGCCTCTAGGGCATATACACTAACAGGTCACACATATATCATATCGTAATCAAGTCACACATATATCATATCATAACAAAGTCACACATATATCATATCGTAATCAAGTCACAGGTTATGGTCCGGGTTCTATTCTAGAGTCTCGTATATCTCAATGTCATCATCACCTATTATCGTTTATGTATACATATCCATTCTCTCATTTTCCAACGATCCGCTAAGATCATAATATGACTGTATAGCCAAGAGATCACGGCATCAAGCCCAGTTATATCATCTCATCCCCATGTATCATATAACATCCTTATATCACATATACATGTTGTGTATATGTACACCTACACACATTCCTACTTATATATACACATACACATATACACCAAGCCAAGTTTCTGTGTGTGCGTGTGTGTGTCTACCTGAAACCTACGAATTTCTTCCAAGACATTCCTCCTCTGGTAAAGTCTATCTAAATCGGTCTAGTCCAACCTAAGGTCTTTAATAGGGTCCTAACTCGCCAAGAATCTAACGTCACGTCCGAATTACTAATGACAATAAGCATTATCCCTATTCTACGTTTGCGGGGGTGCTAAACGTCATCTACCCGACTACCCCCGTAGATATACATCTACTCACCTGGTCCTTGTCTGCCGAAAACGATGTCTCCCTCCTCTTCTTCCTCGTCCGAAGTCCACGCGAGGGGTACCTATAAGAAAACATATATAATAACATAAACTGAATCACGGACAAAACCAAAACGACGCACGAAACGCGCATAGATTAAACCGATGACCCGCTCATGCAAAAGAACCAAATATCGCTCGATATCGGTGTACAAACGCTGATTGATCGAGATAAAACACCAACAAACAACTCGTAGTTTTAAAACTCATTACTTATAATATAAAACACGATTTAACTCATCGAAACCCTAAAATCGATCAAATTGTCTAATTCCGCAAAACCTTGAAAATGTCAATTTACCGTTTTACTTCAAAACTAGATGTTTAAAAGAAACTAATGGTTATAATATTCATTAAATAACATAACTAGATTATAGAAACCATTACCATATTTTTCTCACACCATTTTGTCTTAATTTACAATCACTACTACGAATAAGGGTTGCCCCTATGGATTTATCCGTAGGGGCAAAGCACTGCCCCTACGGATATATCCGTAGGGGCAAAAAATTCATCTGTAGGTGCAAACGCCGTAGGTGCAAGTCGAAACCCTACACTTGCCCCTACGGACAAAAACTTGCCCCTACGGAGTTATGTGTAGGTACATTTGCACCTACGGATTAGGGCGTAGGGGAAAAAAAGTTATTTTATTTACGGTTATTTTAATTATATTAACTGTACCTACGGATATATCCGTAGGGCCAAGAAGTATCCCCTACGGATATATGAGTAGGTACATATCCGTAGGGGCAAAATATCAGGAATCCTGATATTTTGTCCCTACGGATATATCCGTAGGGGTCTTCGTTTGCCCCTACGGATATATCCGTAGGGACAAGCCCAACCCCCTGATACTGAGATCAGAGGGAAATATCAGTTACTGCTGATATTTTGCCCCTACGGTTTAATCCTTAGGGGCAGCATGTGTACCTACGGATTAATCCGTAGGTACACATTATCTATTTTTTTTTAAAAAGGGGCTGCCTTATTTTTACTCGCCATGTGCACAATAATATATATATCAGTAAAATATAATATTAATCATCACACAACATATATCGCAGTATTCATAATCACATCTCACGCATATAATATACAAAAGAAACCCAAATACTAAATATGATATAAATATAAACCAATATCAATATCAATATCGTTTAAAAATATAGTACAATATGTAAATAAACAAATATCAATATCAATATAAACCAATATTCAAAAAATAAACCAATATCAATATCAATATAAACCAATATTCAAAAAATAAGAACCAAAAAGCTACCCTAGCTCGGTCCAGCTCCACCTCTAAATAACGATAGAATAACGCGCGCCTGCTCCTCGGTCAATAAACTTTGCAATTCGGCGCGAGCGAGAGTCTGAGCGTCCTGTGGAGCTGGCGATGTGGTCTGCACAGCCGCCGTCGAGGGAGTCGCTTGCGGAGCCGTGGCTGCGGGAGTCTAAGCGGGCGCTGGAGCTATAGGAGCTGTCTGCGAACCCGCAGCCGATGTAGTGACTTGCGGAGCCGCAGCCGAAAGAGATGCATGACATGTACCCTATCGCGTCTGGACCTAATGTGTGTAAGAAGCGTGTAAGAACTGTGTATTACTCGAATTTGTATAATTATCAAGTTATTTCGAAATCCTATTTGGATATCTAGTTTGGATAACCGTTGTTTATTTTAATTACATATGTATGTATGGTTAATCAAACCTAACTCTAAAACCAAATAAGCTCAAGCTATGTACTAATTATGGATATGTTGATATGTATAATATGACATGATATTTTACTATAAAGTAGTATACATACCAGCATCTCCTTCAACTCCTCAACGGTGGCCCTCAAGCTCTCCAGTTCCTGCTGGACACGTCGCTCACTGGAGACGGAGGAAGTAACCGCCGGGGTAGAGTCCAACCTCATATGGGCCCTGCTAGGGCCCAGTCCCCGGCCTCTCTCCCAACCACTGTGGTGCCCTCCGTGTGCGGCTTCCAGAACTGGGGTCAGCAGCCTCGGATCGTTCTGTCCGGTAAAATCGATCCCCGAGGCGTCGGCCTGCTTAACCACCCGCTCCTACACCCACATTAAGCAGTAAAGTATAAGTATAAAATTTAAACTTGAAGCTTCCAAAACTAAAATTTCAAATATGGGTAGAATAAATATTTAACACTTACGCAATACTCCTGGGTAGCGACGTCGGTATATCGAAGCTCGCCCGTGGCGGGATCTGTCGAGGTGCCGTGGACGGCAAGATATACGGACAGCACACTCGGTTTACCACCTTGCGCCACGGTCCGAGCTGTCTGCAATATTAGAAAATAACTCTTAATATTAGAAATATTAGAAAATAACTCTTAATATTGCATAATTTCAGAAAGGTCGGACTATTGTAATTTACCGATAACTCCATGGCTCGAGTAATATTCCTCGAGCCACCTGTGTAAGTGGGGCGACACCTTTTCGCCGACTTCCTGTTCTCTGTATTCTGAGCGGCCTGTTTCTGCACAACGCATTAACATTTAGTTTTCTAATTAAGGAACACAAAGAAATAAATTATATCATAAACAATGAATTACATTTAAAATACATACCTGTTTGCGTTGGGAGTCGAAATAATCGCACAATAGAGGCCATGTCTCTACGTCGACTCTCGCAAACGCCGGAGTAGATAGGAGGACCGCTCTCTCTGCCTCAGGGGTCGCCATCCATAGGGAGTAGCAGTCGGCCTTCAGCTCATTCCTGTTGTATCGGACCTTGGTCTGCATGTTCTTCATCAGGCCATTGTACAGAGCATGAAGGTCGAGCACCCTCCCAGGGTGATCAGGGTCGGCTACAGGCTGAAAATCGTAATCCAACTGAAAATACAAAAAAAACATTGTTATTAGATTGCAAGTGTTAATAATAAATATATTGGATAAATCAAATGAAAATAGGCCGTTAATACGTACCCAAGCCAGATCAAAGAAGAGGGCGAATGAGCGCCGGTGCTGCTCGCCCCACTCAACGTGAAGTGGATAGTTCTTCACTAGCCGGCTCTCATCCCCCATATACCGGCCGAACCTCTCGGCATGAGGACCGGTATAGCGATAGTCAAGGGTAAAAAGGAGGGGGAATGGTGTCTCCCTCTAGCTCTGTCAGGCCTCAGCCTATGGGACTGATTCAGGCCTCGAGTCCCCCTCTGGGGATGGGGAGGCCCTGCGTCTGTACGAAATATCAAGACAATCAATATTAAGACAAAGTTGTATTAAGAAATCAAGCTTAAGCGAAAATTGAAGTGTGATATATACCTTTGGTGACTATCGCACGAGCCTGGGCCCGGGCAGCAGCACGAGCGGGACGATAGTTCCTCCGATGAGGAACAACCGGGGTCCCGGATGCGGACGAATCCCCTGCAACTAGAAAATAAACATTGACGCTAAATTTCCATGAAGTTCATATTATTCTATAGAGCATATGTAAAATGAATAAATATTTTATATTTATTCATACTAACGTGCAGACGATGCGGATGGTATGGAAGCGGCAGGAGTGGCCCCTGCGGAAGATGTGGACGCACCACCTATAATTAGACAATTAAAAATAGATTATATAAGTAATTGAAAAAAGAATGTGTAGATCAATAATATAACGTTCTAAATCAATATGCATGCACTATAGGATATATAAACATACCCGCAGGTCCGGTGGTGTCACCACCTACAGCTAGACAATAATAAAAATTGCTAAGTAAGAGCAAAAGGAATGTGTGTATATTTATGATATAGCATTCTAAATCAATATACATGCACTATATGATATATAAACATACCTGGAGGAGCGGGGGTGGCCTCTGTCCCAGATGTGGACGCATCACCAATAACTAGACAATCAAACATTGACAATATAAGTAATTTTGACATAAACAGGCATGAATATCTGTAATATTACATTCAAAATGGATGTGCGTGCAGTATACCTGGATGTATGGCAAAATCCACACGGAAGGAGGCATCCGAAGAGGCCTCCGATTTGGGTGCAAGACCAGCCCTCTGAAGCTCCCTACGGAGCTCTCTAGGAGGCAGAACCGCTCTGTCTCTGCCTCTGCCGCGGCTGGAGCTCCTGCCGTCCCTCGCTGCTCCCGACATCTTCATCAAATCTAGATAAACGGTTCGTGGACGCATTAGAAAATTATTAAAAGTATTGACTATATATGTATAGAGCGTAAAATGTGAAGTAATAATATAACATTACAGATAACCTTTTTCGTTTCGTGGGCGCATTATACATATCTACTTGGATTTCATCGTCGATGTCATTTCTAACCTACGTAACTTCATGATCGGTCGAAGACAACCCATCCTTCAAAACAGACGGTCGGAGCACTTTAAGCCTTCTCTCTTCTTCGTCCTCATCGCTGTCCTCGTATTCTGGGACATCGTAGACATCTCTGGGTTTCCATCGGCATACAACACTCCACCCGGATGCTTCAAACATTGTGAGTAGTATACTTGGAACGCTTGGTTCGGAAAGATAAACGGATCTTCCTGACAGTAAAATCGAAGTGTGTTCACACTGGTCAATCCATATTCATCTTTCCAAGTCCCAAGATTGCTTCTCCACCTGTCCGTATCGGTTCGCGTATCGTACCAAGTACACTGGAATATATAAAAGGGTTCTGATCGTCCGGGATAGTGGATGCCGAGTATACAATTTAAGTATCCATAATAAATCACACCGTCCGATCCTACTGTCGCAATCCAACTATTCTTAGTGGTTCTAGATGTTTCTAATTCCTTAACTTCGAATTTGTATCCAGGGACACCAAATTCTTTGTAATATGCAACCTACGTACTAGGAAATTGAGCTAAACATCTTGAATCACTCTCAAATGATGTAGAAAAGTTCGGATCTTGGATCTAACAAAACAAATTTTACGACAAATACATAACGATACAAGTTTAGATTAAAACTGCTAGCAATAAAATGTTATTCGAATAACTTACATGATCTATGACCCAATCACAAAAATTATCCTGATGATATTTTTCCAATTGTTCTTCATTCCAATCAGGATGCCCCTCACGTACCTCGTTAAAATGAATTCTGTTTTCGACAAATAATGGTGACATTAATATTATATCATTTCATACACACACAAACACAGATATAACAATTAATCCAAAAAAACTTACTCTCTAATTTGTTCAAGGCATTCGCAATTAAGCAAGATAAACCGGTATATCTTGTTGATAAACATAGTGTCTACCCTCTTATACTCGGCTTTACCATATGGTCCGTCTTTAATTCTTCGTGGTCGGTTAAGCCTTGTCTCAATGTTCTTGTCCAGATAGCGGGAAAAAAATGTGGTTGCTTCATCAAGAAGATAACCTTGCATGATAGAACCCTCTGGTCGATTTTTATTGCGTATATACTTCTTAAGAGTGTAGAGGTACCTAATGAAAATATGTTGAATAAATAAATACGGGCATACAGGACAACAATAAATTATTAAATTGTGCGAAACGAAAAATTACACGTACCACTCGACGAGATACATCCATCGATATTGTACCGGTCCGGCTAATTTCGCCTCAGTTGCAAGATGAACCGTCAAGTGTATTATGATATCGAAGAATGACGGTAGGAAAATACGCTCAAACTTGCAAAGTATCAACGCAATAGAATTTTCTAGTTTATCCAGTGTCACAACCTCCAGTGTTTTAGCACACAACTTCCTGAAAAAACAACATAGGTCGTTGATTACTAGACTAACCGAGTCGGGGAGAGAAGTACTGAGGGCTACGGGAAGAAGGTGCTCCAAGATAACATGGTGATCATGACTTTTCAGCCCATCGATCTTACCCTTCACAATTTTTATTTTCTTGCTGAATGATCCTGAGAAACCTGTGGGGACTTTCAAATCATGCAACACCTGCAAGAATCTTTTCTTCTCCAGTTGTGACATATGATAAGCGGCATTGGGAAGTACAAACTTGCCCGGTTTACCCGCTACCGGTCTAGGGTGCAATTCACTTCTTATTCCCAACTCTTGTAGATCCATCCGAGCATTCATGTTCTCTTTAGATTTCCCGTCTTTACAAAGAAGCAAGTTAAGTATGTGCTCTGATACTCCCTTCTCTATATGCATGACGTCCAGAGAATAACGCACTGAATTTGTAGACCAGTACGGAAGCTCGAAGAAAATGCTTAACTTGTTCCAATATGGTGGTTTGACCTGTTTCGTCGGATCCATCCCGAAGGTCACGTTATTGTAACCATCCTATTTAGCAGCCACGTCCTCTCCGGACAATGGGGATGGAGGTCCAAGAAACTCCTGATGACCATCAAAGTGAACCGTGTCCAACCTATAGGGGTGGTCTGGAGGCAGGAAACGTCGATGGCCGTAATAACAAACCTTCCTGCTAAAATTCAAGAATTTCGATGTTGTGTGTTCATGGCAATGAGGACATGCTTTGTGACCATGTACGCACCAACCTGATAGCATTCCATTTGCAGGAAAGTCATTAATTGTCCACATTAAAGCCGCACGCAGTATGAAGGTTGTCTTTGTGTTTGCATCATATGTCTCTACACCATCAACGAATAAAGATTTCAACTCCTCGATCAGAGGTCGGAGATAGACGTCGATATTGTTCCCCGGTGAGTTTGGTCCATCGATAAGAAGAGGCATCATAAAGTATGGTTGGTCCATAGCCAACCAAGGCGACAGATTATAAATTATCATTACAACGGGCCATGTGCTGTGACTTCCAGCCTTATAGTTGAATGGGCAGAAGCCATCAGTAGCCAGTCCGAGCCGGACATTGCGAGGATCGCTACTGAATATTGCGTGCCTCATATCGAAATCCTTCCATGCCGGTGAATCTCTTGGATGGCTCATTTTTCCATCTTCACTTGGAGGAGCACGGTGATGCCAAATCATTGCCTCGGCTGTTTTCTTGCACCTGAATAGCCTCTGTAGCCTCTGTGTTATGGGAAAGTATCGTGCTATCTTCACAGGTATATCAGGCTTCTTATCAGAATCTTTCGGCTTATACCTGGCCTCTCCGCATGTTGGACACTCTTTCAAATCTGAATTCTCTTTCCGGTACAACACGCAATTTTTAGGACATGCTTGAATCTTCTCGCACTTTAGACCCAAATCAGACATCATCTTCTGGGCTTCGTACCAGCTGTCGGGCACATTATTTCCTGGAGGCATAGAATCTTTCAAGAACGAAAGAAGCATTGTGAATGACTTGTTGCTCCATCCATTTAGACACTTAATCTGGAAAAGTTGGACGAATCATGAGAGGGTGGAATACTTTGCATTCTCATAAATTGGTTTCCTAGCATCATTCATGAAATTTTCATATTTATCCGCACGAAGTCCTTGACCGGAAGGAATGTCATCTTCAGTACGAATAGATTCACCTAGGGTAGCCTCTACCATATCCTCCATTTCTTCTGATGGAAATAAATTACCGCCTTCTCCTTATGCCGCATTACCGAATTCTTCTTCTCCTGCCACATTATCGTGTTCTACTTCTTCTGCTGCAGTACTGCATTCTTCTCCTACCCCGTGATATTTCCAAGTTGTATAAAGTCTAGTAAACCCATATTTTACAATATGAAGCTCTGCCAATTCTACCTTCTGCCAGTACTTATTTCCACATCTACCGCACGGACAGAGATTTTTCTCTATTATGATCTTATTATGTGCGCGTGCAAATTCAAGGAAAGCAGCAACTCCTACAACAAACTTAGGTTGCATACGTTGTTTCCAATCTACATACATCCAGTCCTTAGCTCTGACGTACTCATGGGCCATGTTAGACTGTATAACATATAAATTGTAGGTTATGCTTACTATATTGAGAAATATAAGAACGGGATAGTTACTGACAAAGGAGAAAATCCGTGTATATGCATTAGACTTAAGCTCCTACGGAGAACGTATCTCCTTTTAATATTATTAAATGTTCTCATATAGTGCGCACGTGCATTGCACGTGGTGCACGCATAGCGGGCATACGTGCGTTGTGTTAGTTATATGTATGCCCTAGAGGCCATTACTATACATAGGATGTATATTGTAGTGGATGCTTGGACATATATAGGGAGGACTTTCTTGCTCGACATGATAGTATGCTATCTGGTTACACTTTACCTTAACGTGTATACTGATTGTCTCTCTGTTACATGTTGGTAAAGCCCTTAGGATGTATACTTGACTACCTGGACTATGATGCGGATCATACTAGTGGGGACATGGTAGTCAATAAGTACATCCTTCAAAGTCCCTAGTCGTGGGTATATCGAGACGGGGCAACGATATACCAGAGTAGACTAGCGTATACCTTCTCAACCCATGAAGATGGGCGATGGATGATCCCATATCCATTGGTGTTTGACATCAGAGATGATATACGGGTGCTCAGTGGAGACTGGGTACACTGGACGGACTCGCCGAGAACTCCCAGATGGTATTATACCTTACGTCAGATGGCAGTTCTCTTGTGACACTGGTACAAAGTAGTCTGTTGACCCGAGATCGTCATAGAGTCTTGTGTGGTTCCCACTGTGCTTTGATTTCCACCTTACCACGTCCAAGAGGGCGTGCAAAACGGTGGTTTTTGGGTACAGTCCCGAGTCACATAGAGGCAATGAGCGATAGGAGGGGATTCGTCTCTCCCGGTATAGGGAGTTGATGTTGCGCTGTGTTCGATTGGCTATAACCGGAAATCCCTGGCCAGGGTTGCTGAGATTTACTGGTAAGTGTTACCAGTAGTTTCTCGAACTGTTATAGACCTCATATCGACACGACTTATCGAGCTACTAGGGTCTGACGTTTACCACCCCTCGGCGAGATATGCGACATATCAGACGATCAGACCGGACTGTACGGTTAAGTGTTACCGGTTGGATTCACAGGAGTATGAGCGGGCTTGCTCGTCAATCTTCTGATCGCTCAATACCCGGGTGGCCGTTACGTTTAGCAGACCGCTTGCGGCTTGTGGGTGTTTGATATGATCATCACGTGCTGCCGGCGTATTGACGAGTCTTTAGAGTCCTACACAGAGGTTTCCTGGCTCAAGCGAAACGAAATAGGAGTGCATATGAGATATATGCGAGACCGAGAATAATGCGTGTATGTGATACCGTATTATATTCTCGTGATGAATGTATCGATTGGTTGTATGTGATATAACCTCGTTATCGAATCAAGGATTGATTCGATAAGCCGATACATTGGATATTAGTCGGTTATATGCGATATGACCGGATCGTTAAATCAAGTGTTGATTTAATGATTTAATGTATAATTATATATTTGATATATTACTTTGCATTAACTAATATTTGTTCACTTTAAATGGATTTTCTCACTTGATGTACACAAGTTGTATATGTGATATACTTTTGTGCACTTGTTTGTATCATGTTTGATGATACATGCTCACTTGGGTTTGTGTAAAGATTAAACCATGGTTGTGTAATGGTTAGGATTTTCTTTTTCTTATCTATTTATTTATTTTACAAAAGAAGAAAAGATAATGGTGGCTTGTTTTGTTTGCTTGTTGAAGCTTCTTGAAGCTTTGAACAAGTCCGCCATTCTTGTCTCTTCTCTAACCCTAACCATTGATCTAACCTTAGTTAAATCTCTACACTAAACCATGGTTGAATACATGATAAGTATCATATTGTTTCCTCTTAAAATAGAACTTATCATATATTATCTTCTTCTTCTTCTTCTTCTTCTTCAAGAAGAAAAAGCTTGATAGCTTCAATGGCAACTTGAGCAAATGAGTGTGAAATCCAATTCTAAAGTGAACCCACCTCTTATTTCTTCATCCTCTACCTCTTGCCAAGTAGTATAGGGTGTTTTCATCACAAGTTTCATGACTTGGTGAAGTGGGAGCTTGATCTTGTGATGCCTCGACGTAGATCATCTTCGGCATCATTGTCGATGACCTAGCCCGCCCATTTCTCCGATGAAGCCGACGCTAGAGCCCGGGATTGGATTTGGACAGCAAGGGGACTTCATCATGGAGCTATGGAGGTGGAGAACCGGATCTACAAAGGTTGTATTTCCGTTCACTTAGTTAAATTGTTAACTAGCTTCTTGTTTCGCCTAAAATTCTAGTTAACGATCAGTATTAGGGTTTCTCGGCACTTGTAATTTTTTAAATTGGCATGGTTGATGCCTTGTGAGACCTCATTAGTGTGCCTAGGAACCCTACAGTGGTATCAGAGCCTAGCTAGAGCCTTAGGCGATGCGTAGACGATGTTAGAAACCCGATCGAACCCCGAAACCCTAACTTTTAACCCTCTCTGGATTTTTTCTGAAAAAGTGGTTTTTTCCAAATTAAAAATGCTTAAAAAATTCAGCGGGAAATTCTAAGAATTACGGTGCAAAAATTACCTAATGATCTTTCTAAAGAGCGGCGGAACCGCGGCATTAGCCGCCTATTGCGGCCGTTCCGCGCGCATTTAGTCTCTTCAGTCAACCATTTTTGCACAGTAACTTCTTTATTTAAATGCTGAGTTTTATGGGAATTTTTAAAATTTACTCAAGAGTTGAGTTTTCTGGGTTGTATTAGGGATTCGGTATTTCGATCGGATTGTCTAATTTTGTCTGTGTGCTTTTCCGGATAATTTTAGAATATGTTAAAAAGTTCGACCGGATATAAATACCCAACTTTTCCCCTGCCGGAAAATTTCTAAGTGTTGGATTTTTCCGAGGTTTAAAGACGTTCTAAGTAGTGCAAGTAACGCGATGGTCCCTCTAGAAGACAACAAACCTTAACTCGATTATGTGACCGTCTTTAACTGCCCTTTGAACCTTCGGGTTTGGGGCAGTACGGCGTGCCACATGTGAGGCGTTGGCTTGACCCTTCTACGGCTGGACCGTTGGTACTGAGGCACGAATTGAATGTCTTTGAACTTATTTCATGAGTTGAGCTGTTTCGGGAAAACTTGGATGTTCGACTGTTCGATCGGAAAGTTTAACATTTTCTGTTTATCTGGAATGTGATACAATAATTGGAATTCACAAGTAATTATGAGATAACTGAATGAATGTTATAAACATAGCAGTTTAGTCTCACTTGATCGGTTGCCACGGAATTTTGATGTGATCAAAACTCCGTCGCAATCACGTAGCGTACGCGGATATTCGCCGGGTAAACTTAATAGACAGCCTCACTCCATAGCCCCGACCAAGTGACTGTAGGAGAACCCCGTCGCCGAAAGCATCCGTTCGGGTGCTCGCGGCAGCGGTGTTCCGCCTTGGTGCACTTCGTCGACGGTATCGGGGGTGCGGCCGTCTACTGAAGTTTGCGACGAGCATTCGATCAGGATGTCGAGAATCTTGTTGAATTGCCCGACTTGATATTGAAAAGAGTTTTCGATAATGAGACTAAAATGCGGGGTTTATAATTGTTAGGCATGTGATGTCTAAGGAATTCATTGGTTTAGGCATGGGATGTCTAAGGAGGTTGCGGATTCCAACTGTTGTAGTTTTACACTTTCTTTTCTGTGACCGTAAGTGTAATATGTGATATCACCGGTTTCGTTGCTATATGTCAACGACAATTGGGATGCGCATATTTACTTACGTTGATGACATGTGATGTTATGTGTTGCTGGATATGTTATATTGGATCGTCGTGTTTGAATAGCCGGGGGTTTTTATGTGAGATGAGTGTTTTTCGTTTTCATTCATGTAAAAACTTGTATGTAATATTCTTTTATTGGGGCACTTCCAGGTTGCGGAAGATGTCACCTTTTGTATATTATTTACTTTTCCGCACTAGGATAGACCCAAGGAGGAGAGCACAAGTAACCGGGTTCTGGAGTCCAGTGGGAGACCAACTCGAGGAGTCGAGTCCGGGTCTCCTAACTCTAGAATTGGAAGGGTTGCTTGCCTCTCTCGTAGGGGTCTAGGGGTATGGGTTTGGCTATTCATCGCGACCGTGGAATCCGTGTTTTATACCGGCTCGTATTAAAAACAGGGACGTCCTAGTATATCCAATATTTCATATGATTCTTCTGCTGCGATATCTGTGATGTGATCATGTGATGTTCTGTGATAGATACTGTATATAGTATATATGATATATTATATAGGCGTTACTTATGTTTTACACCCGTGCTAGCCCTGCCCCGCTCTGTCGTTAGTTACCTAACCTAACGGTGCACGAGGGGACTTCGAGGCGAATGCGGATGGCATAAGTGTATGTCGTATTTATCTGTGATGTTTAGGTACTTAAATGATGGGACTTCATTAATATGATTAATGGAAATAAAAGAAACCTAAAGATGTTGTAGAATCGAATTTCAAAATTAAAACAGGTAGCTACAGTTCTTGCTTTGCACAGCGGCATATATGATATATCCTGCACCTTATTCAATAAGGAAAGGACCGAGATCCCTTCACCAGGAGTGACTCCTTTAGCAATAACTGGCAGATGCTACACACTCGGTTTGTCTTTTGATTGCTTTTAAGAGTTTTTGCTTTGCACAGCGGTATATATGATATATCATGCACCTTATTCGATAAGTAAAGGACCGACGATCCCTTCACCGGGAGTGACTCTTTTAGCAAAACTAGAAAAGCCTCAAAAACACTCCATTTCAAAATCATTTGATTCTACAACGATATCAAGTTCATTACGCAATAGGTTTTCAGAAAAACCTGTCGTAGCCTTCCGTCATTTCAGATAAGTACTAGTTAGTATTCGTGCTACGTTTGTTGACTATGTTAAGGCGTAGTGTGCGGTAGCTAATTAGTGCTTATCTGCATAAGCATATGATGCGATTGGATTAGGGTAGTCGGGCGACTTTGTTGACTATGTTAAGGGTCGTGCGGGTGGGTTTAATTCAATCGGGAAATGACGGGTTGAACTTGACTAGCACTTATAATTTGTTGACTATGTTAAGGTCATATAGCTGCTAGGGGCAAAATATTATTGGGAATTTCAAGTGTTGAAATTTGCAATGAGATTGCATACCTTCTATGAGATAGTTGGATCCCGATACCCACTGCGAGTAAGAGTTACTCCTGGGAGAGTCTTACACATTACAATTAGCCGATCAAGTAGGTGTCTAGAAAGGTGTCAACGGGGTTACGCCTCTGGGAAAACGAGGTTTACTCTAATTAGGTCCGTGCGAAAGCACGGGGAACCTCCCTCAAAGTACCGACACTGGCCTGGCTGAAAGATTGGCGAAGTTGTAGAGTGTAATTAATCCCGGCTAGTCTTTCCTTTTAGGGTTTGAAGGAAGATTTGATAAAAAAACAGTGGGAGCCATCCTAATTAGATAAAATAATAACCAATCTATTCTTGCAAGAGCGCACGCTGAGTGTTTTCTTCTTTCTCTCTCCAGGTAGCGACCATATCACGCCTTAATCAAGATAATAAATACGGAAGTATTCACTGAACCCACTTATTATACTGAGCTGGGGAACATTGGTCCCGCTCGAACTTATAATTGTTATAAGACAGAGCAGGAAATTGGGGATTACCGGAATTCCCGTGCCGCCTAAACGAAGAGAGTGCATGCTGATGCATCATCTTCGGGTGTATTCATTATACAGAACTGTTTCTCAGTATCCTCCGCATCCTGGGTATAGATACCGGATCTGGATCCCAGATATGTAATCTGTTACATAGGGCTACAAAAAGGTAGAAAAACTGAGAACGGGTGATAAGTTTCATGAGACAGAAAACGGGGCAAGTGTTGCAGCCAAGTCTGTTGGTCACTGTCACCCTGTATTACCAATACATTGATTCTGAACGAATGTTATTAGATACCGAACCTGATATACAAAGTCATATCAGTCTCTTTATCAGTAAACAAATGATAAAATTTTGTATTGTTGGATAATGTTTTGAACATTTCCTATATCAAAAGTTGATCGGTTCAGGCACGTTATCTAAAAGCATTGATGTTCTAAATCAAACTACAGTTCTTTAGTATACGGAACACACAAAAGAGGAAGAGTTCAGAAATGAACAAATCCTTCTTGAGGCATTGTAGACTAGGTCATATCAATGCGACCCGACTAGCTAAGTTGCACATAGATGCATATTTAAATCTGTTTGAATTTACATCTTGTGAAACTTGCCAGTCATGTCATAAAGATTAGATGACCGTAGCTCTGTTTATTGGAAACAGAGAAAGAGTTAGTAAACTCTTGGGATTGATACATACTGATGTATGTAGGTCCCCTGTCTACACTTGCCAAGACCGGTTCTTTATACTTCTTTACATTCTCTGATGATTTTTCGAGATTCAGACCTATGTTCCTATTGAAACAAAAGTCCGAACCTTTTGAGATATTCACAGAATATGATTTAGAAGTAGAGAACCAATACAGGTATAAGTATTATGTCCTATGATGAGATCAAGGAGGAGAATACTTGAGCACGAAATTCTTGGACTTTTCTAAAGGAGAATGAGATTCTCTCTCAGCATTACTCCTCCGTATACACCATAGCACGATGGTATATCGGGGCGGAGCAATCACACCCTATATGATAAGGTGTGCTCTATGATGAGTACTACTGAGTTACCTATTTCCTTTTTGGGAGTTATGCACTTGAGAAGCTGCATACCTATTGAATAGGGTTCAAATCAAACCAGTTACCTACCACTTCATATGTGATATGGAAAGGGAAGAGCCCATGTCTTAAGATGCTTAAGATTTGGGGTTGTCCAGCCTATGTCTAAAAGCAAAATCCGGACAAGCTCGAGGCCAGGTCTGTTATATAGAACTGGAAAGGTTCCAGCTATACAAACTACAGCAGATGATTTGGTAGAACCAAAGGATTCAGTAGATTCCAACGAACCTCAGCCTCTCCGCCGATCTAGTAGGGTTCCTCACCCACCTGAGAGATACTTCGGTTTCTCTATAACAGTGGGAGCGAGGATTGCGTCATGAGATGATGACCCAACTAGTTTCGAGCTGGCCATCAGGAGTGGGACTCTGTAAGAATGGCTGGATGCTTAGCAATCTGAGATGGAATCCATGTACACCAACAAAGTATGGACTTTGGTTGCTATATCTGAAGGGTTAAATCCCTATCAGGATCAAGTATATCTTGAGAAGATTACTTGGTGTAGATGGAAAAGTAGAGACTTTCAAAGCTAGACTTGTTAAAGCTTTTCGTCATCGACCAGGCGTGGATTATGATGAAACATTTTCAAGTGGCTATGCTTAAGTCCATCCAGATCCTACTTGCCACGGCTACATACCATGACTACGATATCTGGCGGTTGGGTGCCATGACTGCTTTTCTAAATGATGTTTTAGAAGAGAACGTCTATAAGTACACAGCCAGAGGGCTTCGTAGACAGTGGGAGCAGCGGAAACGTGTACAAGATGCTTTATAGGATAAAGCAGGTATCGCGGAGTTGGAACATCTGTTTTGATGTGTTAGTCAAACAGTTTGATATCATCAAAATGGTAGATGAACCTTGTATAAAAAAAAAGTAGTAGGGAGTATGGTGATGATCCTCGTAGAGTACGTGGATGACATACTCTTGATAAGAAAGGAGTTTCCTATGCTACGCTCGGTCAATCTCCGCTTATCACAATGATTCTCCATATAGGATCAAAGTGATACCTCCTAAATCCTGGGTTTTGGATCTATGAGATAGATCTAATTGGATGTTAGGATTCTCACTAGTTGTAGTGAGATGGTATCAACCGATCCTGGGGAGAATCACTGGAAGGGTTCCAGGGTGATAAGGACGACTGAAAGTCGGTCGCAGGCATTGTCTTTACCCTCAGTAAAGGGACGGTATGTTGGAAGAGTTCCAAGCTAGACACCGTGACATACTAGACGATAAAGGCACGATACATCGCTACTTAAGATGCTACCAAAGAGGATGTTTGGGTGTATAATGGTTCATGAGATGAACTACGTTCCAACCATTGTGAGACAATGGAGTTATGGCTTATGCCAAGGAACACCCGTCCCATCAGTGATCCATACATATTCTAAGGCAGTGTCACCTGATCATGGAGATGGTTGATCTCCAGGGTGATCGAGGTTAGGAGAGTAGACTCAGAGCACAACACGGCAGATCCACTCACAAAGGCCTTTTCCCAGAGAGAGACTTTTATGGGATTGTTGAGTATGAGATACTGCAACCACTGCTATCAGATGGCCCTAGTGCAAGTGGGAGATTGTTAGTTATATATATGCCCTAGAGGCCATTACTATACATAGGATGTATATAGTAGTGGATGCTTGGACATATATAGGGAGGACCTTCTTGCTCGACATGATAGTATGCTATCTGGTTACACTTTACCTTAACGTGTATACTGATTGTCTCTCTATTACATGTTGGTAAAGCCCTTAGGATGTGTACTTGACTACCTGGACTATGATGCGGATCATACTAGTGGGGACATGGTAGTCCATAAGTACATCCTTCAAAGTCCCTAGTCGTGGGTATATCGAGACGGGGCATCGATATACCAGAGTAGACTAGAGTATACCTTCTCAACCCATGAAGATGGGCGATGGATGATCCCATATCCATTGGTGTTTGACATCAGAGATGATATACGGGTGCTCAGTGGAGACTGGGTACACTGGACGGACTCACAGAGAACTCCCAGATGGTATTATACCTTACGTCAGATGGCAGTTCTCTGGTGACACTGGTACAAAGTAGTCTGTTGACCCGAGATCGTCATAGAGTCTTGTGTGGTTCCCACTGTGCTTTGATTTCCACCTTACCACGTCCAAGAGGGCGTGCAAAATGGTGGTTTTTGGGTACAGTCCCGAGTCACATGGAGGCAATGAGCGATAGGAGGGGATTCGTCTCTCCCGGTATAGGGAGTTGATGTTGCGCTGTGTTCGATTGGCTATAACCAGAAATCCCTGGCCAGGGTTGCTGAGATTTACTGGTAAGTGTTACCAGTAGTTTCTCGAACTGTTATAGACCTCATATCGACACGACTTATCGAGCTACTGGGGTCTGACGTTTACCACCCCTCGGCGAGATATGCGACATATCAGACGATCAGACCGGACTGTACGGTTAAGTGTTACTGGTTGGATTCACAGGAGTATGAGCGGGCTTGCTCGTCGATCTTCTGATCGCTCAATACCCGGGTGGCAGTTACGTTTAGCAGACCGCTTGCGGCTTGTGGGTGTTTGATATGATCATCACCTGCTGCCGGCGTATTGACGAGTCTTTAGAGTCCTACACAGAGGTTTCCTGGCTCAAGCGAAACGAAATAGGAGCGCATATGAGATATATGCGAGACCGAGAATAATGCGTGTATGTGATACCGTATTATATTCTCGTGATGAATGTATCGATTGGTTGTATGCGATATAACCTAGTTATCGAATCAAGGATTGATTCGATAAGCCGATACATTGGATATTAGTCGGTTATATGCGATATGACCGGATCGTTAAATCAAGTGTTGATTTAATGATTTAATGTATGATTATATATTTGATATATTACTTTGCATTAACTAATATTTGTTCACTTTAAATGGATTTTCTCACCTGATGTACACAAGTTGTATATGTGATATACTTTTGTGCACTTGTTTGTATCATGTTTGATGATACATACTCACTTGGGTTTGTGTAAAGATTAAACCATGGTTGTGTAATGGTTAGGATTTTCTTTTTCTTATCAATTTATTTATTTATTTATTTTAGAAAAGAAGAAAAGATAATGGTGGCTTGTTTTGTTTGCTTGTTGAAGCTTCTTGAAGCTTTGAACAAGTCCACCATTCTTGTCTCTTCTCTAACCCTAACCATTGATCTAACCTTAGTTAAATCTCTACACTAAACCATGGTTGAATACATGATAAGTATCATATTGTTTCCTTTTAAAATAGAACTTATCGTATATTATCTTCTTCTTCTTCTTCTTCTTCAAGAAGAAAAAGCTTGTTAGCTTCAATGGCAACTTGAGCAAATGAGTGTGAAATCCAATTCTGAAGTGAACCCACCTCCTATTTCTTCATCCTCTACCTCTTGCTAAGTCGTATAGGGTGTTTTCTTCACAAGTTTCATGACTTGGTGAAGTGGGAGCTTGATCTTGTGATGCCTCGACGTAGATCATCTTCGGCATCGTTGTCGATGACCTAGCCCGCCCATTTCTCCGATGAAGCCGACGCTAGAGCCCGGGATTGGATTTGGACAGCAAGGGGACTTCATCATGGAGCTATGGAGATGGAGAACCGGATCTACAAAGGTTGTATTTCCGTTCACTTAGTGAAATTGTTAACTAGCTTCTTGTTTCGCCTAAAATTCTAGTTAACGATCCGTATTAGGGTTTCTCGGCACTTGTAATTTTTTAAATTGGCATGGTTGATGCCTTGTGAGACCTCATTAGTGTGCCTAGGAACCCTACACGTTGCACGTAGCACACATGGCGCTTGCGCATATGCGCATTATGGGGAGGAGCAGGCTCCTAACTTGGAGAACTAAGCTCCTTTTAATATTATTGAATATTCTCATGTGGTGCGCACGTGCATTGCACGTGGTGCGCGCATGGCGGGCATACGTGCGTTGCACGTAGTGCACATGGCGCTTGCGCGTATGCGCATTATGGGGAGGAGCATGCTCCTATCTTGGAGAACTAAGCTCCTATGGAGAACTAAGCTCCTTTTAATATTATTAAATATTCTCATGTGGTGTGCACGGGCACACGTGTTTTGCACGTAGTGAACGTGGCGCTTGCGCATATGCGCATTATGGGGAGGAGCATGCTCCTATCTTGGAGAACTAAGCTCCTATGGAGAACTAAGCTCCTTTGAGAATTGAGCATTAAAGAACTAAGATGCATTAGACTTGAGATTGAGATACTTACCTGCAACATAGAAAAGAAATCAATAAACAAGATGAATATAATATAAATTTAAGTTGAAAGAATATATATCCTCCTTTCAAATGCAATTAAGTCTCGATGATGCTGAAGATGTTACCAGAAAAACATCTTCTGCCAACCTTCATGTGTGAAGGGGTGTGTGTGGGAAAATTAGGTACACGGTGTCAGAAAAAACATTTTCTGCTTTTTCCTAAATACATGACTCATCCTTTCTATTATTCGTTACTTGTTGTTCTTGGTATCAGACTGCAGGACAAATCGTTAGAAATGCATATTGTAGAGCATATCAAAGCCTCCCAATCTCATTAGACAACATTAGAAAATACTAACATTGCAACACAAACCACAAGAACCCAACAATTCAAACCTGATCAAATTATAAAGTAAATATTTGATCTTCAAAATTACGTTCCAAGATCAACCAGATAGCTAATACCTAACCCTAAATTCACCCTTCACCTAAGAACCAGCAACAAAACAAAACAATTCAACGAAAAAAGCTTAGACCCTGAAATCCAAAACCCCAACCCCAACCCTAACCCTAACCCTAACCCCAACCCCAACCCCAATAGCAACCCCTTGCCGAACCCCAACCCCAACCGCAGACCGAGCCCCAGTCCCAGCCCCAACCCTAACGCTAACCACAGCCCGAGCCCGAGCCCCAACCCGAACCACAGCCCTAGCTGCAGCCCGATCCCCAGCCACAACCCTAGCCTGAGCCCCAGCCCCAGCCCTAGCCCCAGCCCCAGCCCCAGCCCGCAGCCCCAGCCCCAGCCCTAATCAAGAAGTGCTCAAGGACACACAACCCCAACCCCAATCGCTACCCCCTGCCGAACCCCAACCCCAACCGTAACAGCAGCCCCCAGCCCCAGCCCTAACCCTAACGCTAACCCCAACCGATGCCTACCCAAACCATGAACCATAGACCTAAAACAATCAAAAATTTATTTAATTAAGATTTCCTAACCAGTGCAGGCGGTGGCGACGACGAATCGGTGGCGACGACGAATCGGCCGTGGGTTGAAGAAGCAAGCGATGGCGACGACGAACGGAGATGAGGAAGAAGCAGGCGGTGGCGACGACGATTCGGCCGGCGCTGGCGACGACGACGCTGGCGACGACGAGAACGGCGATCGGCGGGAACGTCGAGGGTTTGGGGATTTGGGTTCGCGCGCAACTTTGATCGATAAAGGGAATAAGAAATAATCAGCGTAGGGATCGATCACTTAAATCCCTATTTAGATGCCCCTACGGATATAACCGTAGGTGCTTGGTTTGCGGCTCCGTAGGGGCAAACAACACTTTAAGATTTAATAATTTTTAAATAAATATGGAAGGACCATAGGGGCAACCGTTTGGCCCTACGGATTAATCCGTAGGGCCAAACTTTATCTGCCCCTACGGATGTTGTTATCCGTAGGGGCAACCCCTTATTTTACTAGTGAATTTCTAGTTTGCAAATAAGCCAAAATTAACACTTATTAAGCAAAAAATTACAATTTCACTACTAAACTTGATTTTGCATATATTAAAGTGTTAAACCGCTCCATGAAACCTTAAGAATGAGCTAAAGCCCTAATTAGATTTTTAATACTACATTTTAAATTAATTTCTAAAACCTAGTTTACCGAAATAGCATATTTATCACATTATATTAACTAACAATTTGAAAATAATAATTAGGTTAGGTCTTTCATTCATTTAACATGTTAATATTCTCATTAAAACCAAAATATAATGATGAAAACCTTAATTAGAATTTTAACACACCAATATATATAATTTATAAAATTCTAGTTAGCAAAATTGCTTAATTTAAACAATTTTGAATGCACAAATGATAATACATCAACCATGCTAGAATTTTCCCTTCTAAAAATGTTAAGCTACTTATTATAACACCACTTAATTAATAAAAACCCTAACTTGATTTTAGAAACCCTATCTTGAATTTTAAACTTGCAAATAGAATTAATTAAGAAAATCTAAATATGCTAAATAAAAGCATTTAACAACAATTAATCATAAGAATAAAAATTATGCCTTCAAAGCATGAGATCGAAACATGAAAATATGCTTCCAAAATAATGGTTTCCAACTCCAAATTCCATGCTAAATAGGTCAAAGGAAAATGGTAGAGGTTTAATTTTGATTTTTGAGGTTTATTTTTGGAATTTTTGATGAATTTTGATGATTTTTAATGCAAAAATGATGGAGGAAAAATTTTGGGGCTGCCCATGGAGGTGTGGCCGGCCATGAGGTGAGGAAAAGAGAGGAAGAAGGAATGGAGAATAGTGTAGAACATTCTCCAAAGAAATACACATTTTATGTCTTTTCATAATTTCTTTATTTTATTAATTTTCTTAATTCAATTCATCATAGAAAACTCTAGAATTTTAAAGACAATTCAAGAAGAGATTAGCATGCTAAAAACCTAATTCTAATATGTCATGGTTCACTTTTGAAAAATAAACCCATTGCAACTTGTAATTTACACTAATTTAATGTATATTTAAAAGCTTATGTTAATATTTAAAATAATTAATTTAGGAAAAATATTTCATTAAACTAAAAATTTATAAGTGACTAAATAAACACCATTTACTAGTAATTACATGATTAAAATAGGTCATTTTAAATTTATAATGAAAAATAATTATGGTTAAATTTTACGAAAAATACGTTTTATTTTACCGAAAATCAGAAAATTCACTTAAAGGGTTTTATTTATCTAATTTTTTTTAAATTATTTTTAAAACGTTACATGCCCCAAACAAATAATATACAAACTGGCAGTGACGGCAGTCCATATGTCGGACGCTCACCCCGCAATATCAAATGTACAAATGAAACTAAACTGTACTAACATTGCACCCAAGCTATCCACCACGATGATCCAACCATAACATAGCACAACACAGAATATCAACGTGAATGTCACGTTCGCAAACTCATCTAAAAGAACATATAGCAATTAGACGAGTTGTACCGCTCTAATGACATTCACGCTCGTAGATAGTAATGCATGTACTATAAACATTTAAACAGTGTTAACTTATCGATTTCGAAACACCCCGAATTGCCCCTGAACAAAAGATGACATAATTTCCAAAACGGTCAAAACTAGCAATACCATCGAACCAATATTCCAGAGACTAGACCACACCAAAAATTTCAAGCCCAAAATCTAAATTTGGACCGGCCTCGCCCGTTTTTTATCAAATCTCGCCGGGTCAAAACCGGCGGTTTGGGCTCGTATTTGTGGTGTGTTCTGGTTGTCACTTAAGTAGTCTTCTACAGTTGCTTAAAATTTTTTTTTGAAGGCTTTGAAAATCGACAGAGACTGGAATGTGCAGGGCACTGTTTCGGGGTTGTTTCGGTTTCGATACTTTAACATCGTCTAAACGAGCTAGCTAAGGGTTTACAGGTTGGCTCTGATACCATGTTGGGTTACGGCAGCGCCCCGGCCATCAAACCGTGGTCTAATGCGGAACAAAAATTTACAAAACTGGTGCTACCATGACCCGACGCCCGGATCTACCCTAAACCATATACTAGCAAGCAATATAAAAAAGTTAGAATGGTTATACCGAGTTGATCCGTGTCCTTTGGTCTTCAACCATCTTCCCAAGCTCCTAGAGGCTCCTTGATCAAGCTTGGTCGTCGGTCTCCCTCCATCGAAGATGATCCACCCGAGGGATGTAGTTATAGCTCTAGCTTCACATAATGGATGCAAGTGAAGCAACTAAGGTTTCTAGGATGCTAATCTAGAAAGCCTAAGTTGTAGTGTGTGAACTAAGTGTAGGTCTATCTCATCTCACCTCCTCTCATGTTTCTCAACTCATGAGAGGGTTGAGAGGAGGTGGAGAATGAAGGTGGAGGAAACCATGGAAAATCAAGAGAGGAATGAAGCACAAAATGGTGAACATGACAAAGCATGCTCAAGAGAAAACCAACCATCAAAAATAATGATGCTCTCATGAGAAAGAAAATCAAGAATGCTAGGTTTTATAAAACAATATCTTTCATTTTAAAAAGGCACCCATACTTGAATAGTATGCATAAATGAATTAATAATTCATTTGTGCACACTATGCAAGCATGGTCATTACCATACTCCCCATTTTCAAATTTCCACCTCATTTACCATTATCTAAAAAATGGTCAAATCCAAAAATGAGGTGACCACTTTCTAGAATGTTTTCCGGATAAAATACAGATTACATTCTACTGTATATACATACCTGCATTCGTACCGAAATACGAATACCGAAAGAGATGGAATAACATAAAGAATATAATACTAGAATATACGCATCGAAATACATATACGTAAATTATTAAATCAATACCTGATTTAATAATCCGGCTCAAACCCGAGCCGGCTAGTATAATCAACTGTCCGATCGAAAGTCCGGGTACAAAGTACATCAATCGATCGGAACCCTACACCTATCCAATACGGCTACTACATCATTTCTCCAGAACCAGGGAAACCCTCTGTGTTGGACTCTAAAGACTCATCAATATGCTGGCAGTGGGTTTAACCAAAAGCACATCAGCGGCACTAGCTGTACGCAACGGCTACCCAGGTATTGAGCGAAAGCAAAGCCGACGAGCAAACTCATCCGAACCCCTACTGAGCCTGTCCGTGACAATCTACAAACATTCCGGTCTATTCATCTAAGAGTATCGCATATCAAGTCTAGGTGGTTGGATAAAGTCAGACCCCTAATAACGCGATAATTCGTGTCGGTATGAAGCCCATCACCACTGAGAAACTACTGATCCAAATCAGTAATTCTCGACTACCCTGGCCGAGGATTTCTAGTGATGGCTACCCGTGTACTTTGCGACATCAACCCCCTATATCGGGACAGACGAATCCCTGACGATCTGCTCACTGCCTCCATGTGGCTCGGGACTATACCCAACTAAAACCTGTTTGCATGACTCATTTGAGCTGTGGTAGAGTATTAATCAAAGCACAGTGGGAAATCACATGAGACAAATGACGATCTCAGGTCGACAGACTAAGCTGTACTCATGTCACCTGGGAACTGCTATCTATCAATAGCTATAATACGAACGAGCATGTTCCCGGCGAGTCCTGTCCAGTGTACACATAACCCAATGAGCACCTGTATACTATCTTAGGTGACGGACATACACCAATGGCTTGTGAGACCGTCCATCGCCCTTCGTCGGGGTCTTGATAAGTATACACTAGTCTACTCTGCAGTACTGATGCCCAGTCTCAATACTCCCACAACTAGGGACATTTTAAGGATGTGCTTATAGACCATCCAGCTCTCACTTATATGATCGCCATCATAATGCTGGTAGTCAAGCAAGAATCCTATAGGCTCTATCAACATGTAATGGTGATCTGTAGTGCCACCTAATGCTTTACATGATGATTAAGACAAACCAGATAGCAAACTATGATTTTAAGTAAGATTGTTCTACCAGTATAGGTCCTCCCTCAATCTTCGGAATCGCGTGCCTGCTATTCAACAATTGACTTGAGGGCACTATAGCCAACAGTATGACTTGTCAAGGCGGTTGCGAGGCACAAGTCGTCAAGTTGCCGATATTTGATGCAAATACGAAACGAGTTTGTTTTGTTCACTTAACGTTTGTATGTCGAAGCTTAGGGTATCAACACTAAGCACAAGGGTTAGCAAGCATACCAAAAAATCAAAAACACAAATTAGTGAGTGAGAGCAAATGATTTCCATGTTAAGTGTGCTAAGTGTTTGTGATGGTATATGGTATATGAAACCAAGAGATTTGTCAAGTCACTTAATCACAAAATACCACATCCAAACTTATCAAACTTAACAACAAATTGATTTTAACTTAAAAATTGTGAAATGGGAAAAGGGAGTGACAATGGTATATGAAGAGGTTACAAAATAACCATGGTTTCAGAATACCATATCACATCAATACATAAAACAATCACTGAGTTAGAATCACATTAAGCATATTAAACATAAACAAGAGGAGGAGGAAGGCAGGGCCTTTCATCTCACTTCCTTATCATCACCACAACTAAAGAAGATTAGTTACACATAATAACAAAAAAAAAGCAAAGCAAGTAAAGAAAAAGAAAGAAAATAACAAAGAAAATAACAAAGTAATATATTAACACTTGAAGTTGAGGTACAAGATATTGGTAACTTGTTCAATCTCCATAATGAAGCTCTCAAGAGAAACCTTCAGGTGGGAAGAAGAAAAAGAGACCAAGTTAAAGCCCACTCACTCTCAAGGCTAAACCGAAACAAAAGAAAACTAAAAGTGGGAATATACATATGGTCCCTTAGCTCTAATCTGTTCTGGTATTTATAGGCCCAAAACGTAATAAATAATCAATAAAAATAAGATGATGTTACCTAAATAAAAGACCAGAAGAAAAAATGGGGACAAACGGGGCAAGGGGGCCGGTGACATCGGATATTTAGGGTATCTCCCCTGCCCAAATCCAAGCATATGGGCTCGTCTTGGCATGGTGGTCTTGTGTGCACTCAACAAGTCTACTAGTATTGTTTGATTTCTTCATATCATCTTGGTTTGTACTCAGTAGATTTGGAGGGAAACTTTGATGCTTTATATCACATCAACTATTAGCATTTATAACACATCACCATCCCACATGTGCCCTCTTGCACAACTTGCACATAGGCAGCCACCACATGGTCCAAGTGCCAAAAAGCATGTGCATACTTGCATTGTGTTGGACCAAAATTGTGTGCACACATTTATTTCCAAAAGAACTCTTTGGATATCAGTCGGTTTCCTGTTCTGATTCCATTGTCGGGTCCCAAGTCGTATATCCGTGATTTTGAGAGTGTTTCCAGTATTTTATCACTAATACCTGTAATCTGTATTTTCTGAGCAGACACTGGTTAAAAGTAACGATATATAACAAATAGATAATGAATCAGATGTATTAAAATACAGTTTTCTGAGATGAACAAATACCCCCAAACTTATCTTTTGCTCGTCCCGAGCAAAACAAAATCCTAGCATCACTTTCGCAGCGAACACGATTGCACTGAGCACATGCAACAAGCCGTTAAACCTCTAGGTGTCCCTAGTAGGAGGAGTGTTGTCTTCTGTGGGTTTTCCGTGGATTACACTTATAAAATCCAGTCAAGTTAGCTTCGCGTGGAAACTGTTGATTCTAATCTTAAGGTTAAGAATCAAAGCTTGAAGTTCTATCACCCGAGTCAGAAACGTTAAACCATATTTTTCACTCCTCACAATTTGTTTAACATAAGCTCATACGCGTCTTTACGTGATTGTGCGGATAGTGTCCATAAGGTTTTAAGAATCCGATTAGGGTTATCATGTCATAAATACGGACCGGGATAGACTTCTAAAAGATCACAAGAGTTTGAAAGGAGTTATGGTTTTCTCAGGTTTTATTCTCCAGTTAGGTTTCAAGTCAGAATTTTAAATCATTTTTAATAGAGAACCTAAGTTTGAGGTTTCACTCCTACCTTTCACATGTTGCTGTTCATACATACCTTCGTGATCATGGACAACGCTGTTATAAATGTAAACCTTCATCTCTCCACGAAAAAAACTGTTTTATAATTGAAAACTTGTCTCCGCCAAGATTATTCTCCCACAAAGAACCGCGAGGACTTTTAACTCGGAGAGAATATTTGCTTAGCTTGTTTTATTTAGCGATTGGAAACTTAGCGAGTTTTGGTTCAATGACTCCCAAACCAGATGGTTTTAGGGCATTAGGTGTGGAGACACCCTAAGGAATTAATTACCCAAGTTACCAAGGCCACAAAACAAAAGACTCATTTTGTTTGCGTTTAAAGTATTATGAAAGCACTGGAAATGGAGATATAGCCAGCTTTTCTTTTAAATCTGAAGACGTGTTTATGTGAATAAGGTATGTAATCACTCTAAAAGGTTTCCAGATGGGTTATTTTTCAAACTTATAGCTTCTATTAAAACCTCAATAATATCGTTCATATTCACTTTACTTTATGAACCATTCTTGATATTACTTATCTCAGAACAAACCTGTTTGATCCTAAAGAAGTTTTTCAATTTTCAAAAAGTTTGAGACATGTCAGAGCTTCATCTAATTCTCAAGAACATATGACACATGAAAAGTGATATAAAAGACGTATATTAGCTACAGTTAAACATAAAGGAGGGTTATCTTTCGGGTTTTCTTTTTCACAAAAAGGATTTAGATGCTTCTATCTTATCAACTGAACCGTCAGACTCTGAATCTAAGTCCCCCCGATAGCTAACATGAAAATGTTTTTATGTTTTTTGAAGATTTTTTTCCAGTTTTTATGGGTTTTTTAATATGTATGCAATGTAAAATATACATATGATGCAGCAAAATAAACGCAGTGCTCACCCCCCAAACCTAAGTTTTACGATGTCGTCATCGTTGCCCCCGTCTCCGGTAGAAAGACTTAGACATCAGGGTGAGAAATTTATTCAAAGAAAAAGAAAAAAACCTAAGACTAGTTACAACATATACAAGTTTAAAGATTGGGTTAGTCCAGAAATTAATACCAGCCATTTAAAATTTTTTTCTATATAGTGGAATGGCTGGTAAATGAATATTTATATAAAAAATAAAAAGAAAATGTATATGTTAGATGTTAGTGAAGGGCATGGGCGTGTAAAAGTAGGGATCAAAAGACGTTGAAAGTGAAGATGAAGTTTTGAAGAGGTCAAAGAATTATTTTTTGAATGAATTGAATGTTCAAAAAACGCATGTTATGTTCCGAAGTCAAGTTCATTTAAAAACTGTAGTTCATCCGCAAAAAGTTCAGCAAAAGAAAGGTTTTTAGGATGTTCCCAAATTGATCCTGATTCAAACTCACCAAGAATATAGAGTTCATCCGCAAAAATTTCCTCAAAACTCTGCATGAAAGAATGTTTTTCAAGGCTGCCTTCCTCCCTATGATTTTCCACAATCCTGTTTCTATCGTTACAGCTCACTAACTCTCCCAAAACAAGTTCTTCTTCATCACATTCATACCTGGGTAGGTTCATGCCATCTAAAAAAGTAGGTTCCTACACTAACGTTTTTTCCGAAACAATATCACTAGGTGATACAAAAATTAAAGGTTCCTGATCATTGATCTCTTCAAACAATCTATCCAAACCATACCCAACAAATTAACAAGCTCCTTCATTTAAAATTGGAGTACAAAAATCGGTCAGACTCGGAAGGTTTTCTTGTGTGTCCTGATAACACTCAGTCGGTTCATTTGCATCATCATTTATGAAATCATCAAAATTCGTTTGATCATTTATCTCACTTGGATGACTTCCTAGATGACAGACATTGACACTATTTGGTTCCGATTGACTTTGTTCACTCCCTAGAATCTTCTCAGCTAAATGTTTCGCTTGTTCTATTCTAGCCAAAGATTGAGCTTGAGAGAGAAACAATTACTCAGACTGCTGTATGAACAGGGTTAGCGTAGAAGCTGATTGATTCTCGACCGCAGTCATTACTTCAATACCCTTCTCTAAAGCTGTCAACTTAGCATCCATCTCACTATCATTCCCTAATGATGGTTCAATTGCTTCAGGTTAGAGGGGTTGTGATGGTGGTGATGCTAAAGCAGTCAATCTGTCGACCTCTTTCTCTAAATCTTCAATCAATTGGTCTATATTAGAAGTGGGACTGGGTTCAGGAGTGTTAGGTGGGTGACCATTATCAAAACTCTGGGACGGTTAGCCACCCACTAAGAAAGGACAATTATCATGAATGTGGGAAGAATTTTGGCAATTTGAACAAATGAATTGGGATTGAGTATAAACAAAAGAATAAGAATCGTGAAAAATTGAATTGAATTGTGTGCCACCCATATTAACAAGAATTGACAAATGTCACAAAAATAAAGAATATCACACCCCTAGCAGTTTATGTTATGCTAAGTCAACAAGACCTGCTCAAGAACCTGATTGTTGAAGTAAAACCGTATCGAGAAATAGGCTCAAGATATACGGATCACGAAGCCAGATAAGTGCGAGAGATAAGGGGAGGTTTTCCAACGCTTTCGCAAAGTTCCTTAATTAGATAACCCTTTCTCTTGAACACTTGCCTAGACTCCCTGTGAACGATATACCGTTAAGTGATATTCTAAACACAGTCAACTTCTCCTAATGAGCGCGAAGTCCTTAGAGTCAGAGTTCTAATTGATTTTAAATTACTGGGGGTATACAAGAATGCAGTTTTGTGATTTATGGGCCACGGAGAAAGGTAATGAAATCCTTTACCGTATCTTGTTTGGTCTTTTTGCCCTTCAATCCGTATTAAGATGCAAATGTGCAATCAATAAAAGAATTTAAGAAATCAAGCAATAAATCAATTCTTTTTCAGTTTAAATTTAAGCGCTGCAACAAATACGGTTAGTTCTTTGTGCAATTGGTGGCAAGCTTGTACGAAGAATCCTGCAGAAGATAGAATAGGGGAATGAGTCGGATTCAAAAGGAATGTGTTATGAAATACGTACCGATATGATTTGGTTAAGAAAACCTCTTTTTGAAGTGACCCGAATCTTTGATTGTTCGCATGCACGGGTCAAACTACCCGGATCTTTGGCGATGTACTTCATTAACGTCTTAAAATTGAATTTGAGCCTCACTCCGTACGATCGCTGATCGTAATTCCGTGATAAACCTGAAATATTGGAAAATAAGATATTTAGTGTCAAAAGCGATATATATGCCCCAATTCCTGCATACACAAAATTTTAAAAATCAAACAATACAACTAGAATTCCAACAATGCACTGGAGATCACCCAAAAAGAAAAAACCAAAAACACCCTTATTTGGCCGGCGAGATCGGAATTTTATCAATGTCGTAGGCCAAATGAAGCCTAATGGTGCAAAAAAATTTTCTGTAACTTCGAAGATAAATTAGTCTTCTACTAGTACACATTGTTTTTCAATTTATGTTCAGGGTGATAGCAGGCAGTAAAGACAGAGAATAAAGAGTTAACAAATTAGTGTTTGTTAGTTTTGAAAAAAATGAGTTAAAGGTTAGTTTATTAGTACGAACCAGAAATAACAATACCTAATGACTATAAAATCCCCGGCAACGGCGCCAAAAACTTGTTGGTGCTTTACCCGCTTGCGCAAATGTGCGTGTTTTGAAAATGGAATCATTTTATGGAAATATTGCACACACGAGCTCGACCTCGTTTTAAAATTTATAAACCGCAAGTTCACGGCGCGTTGTAGCAAGCCGGCAAGTACTGGTCGATCCGCAGAGAATTGTGTATTAGGGTTTGTTATTTAAGATTCAACAAATAACGAATGGTTAGTTTGTCACAAAAATGAATAGAAAACGAGAACAAATAAAAAAAGTTAAACAAGAAATGGTTGTGGCTTTGGCTCGGATGGTCGAATTGCGACGATTCGTTCGACACTCCCTTGCTCATGAGTTGTACGTCCTTATGTCGATCCTGGCACGAAGTATGACTTGTCAAGGCGGTTGCGAGGCACAAGTCGTAAAGTTGCCGATATTTGACGCAAACACGAAACGAGTCCATTTTGTTCACTTACCGTTTGTATGTCCAAGCTTGGGGTATCAATACTAAGCACAAGGGTTAGCAAGCATACCACAACATAAAAAAACACAAATTAGTGAGTGAGAGCAAATGATTTCCGTGTTAAGTGTGCTAAGTGTTTTTGATGGTATATGGTATAAGAAACCAAGAGATTTGTCAAGTCACTTAATCATAAAATACCACATCCAAACTTATCAAACTTAACACCAAATTGATTTTAACTTAAATATTGTGAAATAGGGAAAGGGGGTGAATATGGTATATGAAGAGGTTACAAAGTAACCATGGTTTCAAAATACCATATCACATCAATACATAAAACAATCTCTGAGTTAGAATCACATTAAGCACATTAAACATAAACAAGAAGAGGAGGAAGGCAGGGCCTTTCATCTCACTTCCTTACCATCACCATAACCAAAGAAGAATAGTTACACATAATAATAAAAAGAAAAGCAAAGCAAGTAAAGAAAAGAAAGCAAATAACAAAGAAATATATTTACACTTGAAGTTGAGGTACAAGATATTGATAACTTGTTCAACCTCCAAAACGAAGCTCTCAAGAGAAAGCTTCATGAAGGAAGAAGAAGAAGATACCAAGTTAAAACCCACTCACTCTCAAGCCTAAACCAAAACAAAATAAAAATAAAAATGGGAATATATGTATGGTCCCTTGGCTCTAATCTGTTCTGCTATTTATAGGCCTAAAACTTGATTAAATAAACAATAAAAATAAGATGATGTGACCTAAATAGAAGACCAAAAGAAAAATAGGGACAAACGGGGCAAATGGGCCGGTGACATCGGATATTTAGGGTATCTCACCTGCCCAAATCCGAGCATATGGGCTCATCTTGGCATGGTGGTCTTATGTGCACTCAACAAGCCTACTAGTATTGTTTGATTTCTTCATATCAGCTTGGGTTGTACTCAGTAGATTTGGACGAAAACATTGATGCTTTATATCACATCAACTATTAGCATTTATAACACATCACCATCCCACATGTGCCCACTTACACAACTTGCACAAAGGCAGCCCCCACATGGTCCAATTGCCAAAGAGCATGTGCACACTTGCATTGTGTTGGAGCAAAATTGTGTGCACTCATTTATTTGCAAAAGAACTCTTTGGATATCGGTCGGTTTTCTATTCTGATTGCAGTGTCGGCTCCCAAGTGGTATATCCGTGATTTTCAGTGTGTTTCCAGTATTTTATCACGAATACCAGTAATCTGTATTTACTGAGCAGACACTGCTTAAAAGTACCGATTTATAACAAAATAGATAATGAATGAGCGGTATTAAAATGCAGTTTTCTGTGATGAACAATTATTTTTGGGAATTTAAATAATTAAAATAATTAATTTCATGAATATTATTAAAAGTATAAGAATTAGATTTAATGATATGGTGTAACTATATACCAATAGTTTGGAAAATATTTGGAAATTTATATAAATTATTGATTTTGAAATAATTTATATGAATTGAGCATTTATAGATTATTATTTAATTATTTATATACAATTTTAATACTAAACTTGATTAATATGCCGCTAATTATGCACTAAACTTGCTTATGTATATGACATACAACATGACATGTTGCAAAGACTTGTTACATTTTAATTAAACCTTGGCGTCATTTGTGATTAAATGGTTTTTGTTTTTGGTTTTAAAAATAAAAGAAAATGGAATTATGCATGTAAGATATTTTGAATGAGGGAGGGACAATGAAGTATGGCCATGGTAGAGAGAGAGAGAAGTAGAAACTTCTACACACACACACACCATGGCACATAAATCCTTTCCTCCATCATTCTCTTCTTCATCTCCTTCATTCTTCTCTTCGTCTTCCTCTATCACCTCCTCTATACCCAACAAAACATCACCAAAACTCAAACAAAACCTTATAATCTCTTCATAAAAAATATGCACAAGCTCCTCACAAAGACCATGGTAGGAATAAGTCAAGACTTTGAGCACTTTGGGTAACTCAAGAAAATTCTTGAGTTTCCAAATAAGGTAATTTCTACACCCTAAGTTTAGAATTTAAGTTTCTTTAACTCCTATAGTAGTTTAGAGTTGATAAATTGAGGTTCAGAGATCTTTGAAATTTTGAAGATTGGGTTTATGGGAGATTATGAGTTGTGATGGTGTGTTTGAGGATTAGATAATCTACAACCCTTTTAGTGTATGGATCCTGGATCAACTGAGCATAGAAACCCTAAGACTTGAGCTTTGAATTTTTCCGATGTCGGTTTTGTGGTTTTTGAGGACTACAGGAAATCTGGAGCGACTTAGGATGTTTCTGAGAAAATCAAACAAGTAAATTGACCTAGTTAAACCACCATAGGACCACCACAAAAGAACGAGACTAAGATTCCACATGGGGGCCGGCGACACGGGTAATTTTTCTAATCTCGCCGGGCTAACTTTGGGTGTAGGTGCTGGGGTTTTGGCCTGTAGCTCACATACCTTATAACCTAGCCCCTGTACTGTTAGTTTAGTCCTAATTTGCCTAAGCAAAAATCTGGGAGCATTTTAATTTGATTTTGGCAATGTTTTTCTGGTTTCTAAAACTTGGTTTTTGGTATTTGAACTTGGATTTGGTCGTTGCTCGTTTGTACATCAACGACGAGGGTTATTTGGTTGTTTTTGCATGCGTAGGCTATAGGTTCTAACCTATGAGCACTTCGTATGCCGTTTTGGTTTTCTCATGTTGATTCTTGTTTATGATACAGCGTGTTTGAATTGTAGTTACCTTCGCGCGGACTTCGGGAGGACAAGGAAGAGCAAGGCGCTATCGACTTTGGCAAGCGAGGATCGAAGGTGAGTAGATGTTTATCAATGAGGGAAATCAGGTGGATGGCGTATAGCACCCCCGCAATGTAGAATACGTACTGTTGACTATAGTGCCCTCAAGTCAATATTGAATCGCAGGCACGCGATCGCGATGATTGAGGGAGGACCTGTACGGATAGAACAGTCTTACTCAAGATGATAGTATGCTATCTGGTTTGTCTTTATCATCATGTACATGCTTTATATGGTACTACACATCACTATTAAATATCGATAGAGCCCATAGGATTCCTGCTTAACTACAGGCATGATGATGGAGATCATATACGTGGGAGATGGGTGGTATATAAGCAAATCCTTAAATGTCCCTAGTTGTGGGAGTATAGAGACTGGGAATCGATACTCTAGAGTAGACGAGTGTAAACTGATCTAAACCCCGATGAGGGGTGGCGGCCAGGTCTCATAAGCCATTGGTGTTGGTTTGTTCACCTAAGATAGTATACAGGTGCTCATTGGGTTATGAGTACACTGGACGGACTAGCCGGGAACATGCTAGTTTGTATTATACATATTGTCAGATAGCAGTTCTCAGGTGACATGAGTACATGTTAGTCTCTCGACCTAAGATCGTCATTTGTCTCGTGTGAGTTCCAACTGAGCCTTGATTAATACCCTACCACGGCTCAAAGAAGTCATGCAAACAGGTTTTAGTTGGGTACAGTCCCGAGCCACATGGAGACAGTAAGCGGATCGTCGGGGATTCGTCTCTCCTGGTATTGGGTGTTGATATCACGTTGTGCACGGGTGATCATCACCAGAAATTCTTGATCAAGGTAGTCGAGAATTACTGATTTGGATCACTAGTTTCTCAGGTTGTGATGTGCTTCATACCGACATGAAATGTCGTGTTATTAGGATCTGACTTTATCCACCCCCTAGACTCGTTATGCGATACACTTAGACAAACAGACCGTACTATATAGAGATTGTCACAGACAGGCTCGGTATGAGTCAGGATGAGTTTGCTCGTCGGCATTCCTTTCGCTCAATACCTGGGTAGCCATTATGTACAGCTAGTGCCGCTGACGTGCTTGTGGTTAAACCCACTGCTGGCATATTGACGAGTCTTTAGAGTCCTACACAGAGGGTTTCCCTTCTTCGGGCGAAACGATGTCGACGCATTATGGTTTTACGGCAGGGTTCGATAATATACTTGCACTTGTGCACGTATCATGATTCGTACGGTTTATACTAGTGGCTTTGGTTTAAGCCGAATTCTAGTATTATATTGTTGAATTATTTTCGTCTCTTGGTATTCATACTTTTCGGAATACGGATACGGGTATGTATATACGGATGAGGGGTATTATTTTAATTTATTACAAGATTGGTTCTAGAAGTTAACACCTCATTTTTGCTTTAATCATTTAGTTAAATGATTTAATGAGGTGGAGGGATGAGTGTGCTTAGCATTGATTGAATCATGGTTCAATGCATGACTCATGGTGGTGACTCATGAAACACTATTGAGTTATGCTTGATATTTGTAATTGTTGTGAGATATTTTCCTCACTTGATAATTCATTCTCACTCTCATAACACTTAGCCATTTTTCTTTAGTAGCTTCAAGCTTCACACTCTCATCTCATATAGCTTCTTCTACCTCCACCTTAATTGTCTCATGTGTTGAGAACCCTAGGGTGTTTAGAGACAAATTATTCTATCATTAGACCCTACATCTTCTAGGCTATCTAGTTTAGCGAACTAGGTACGCTAGATACCTCGGCTATGAGGTTAGAGCCCGGAATACAAATTCTCAGGTGGATCATCTTCGATGGAGGAAGACCGGCGACCAAGCTTGATCATGGTGGCCTTTAGGAGCTTGGGAAGGTGGTTGAAGACCGAACGACACGGATCATTTGGTATAACATTCCTAACTCTTTATATAGCTTGCTAGATTAGGGTTTTGGCTAGATCCAGGCATCAAGTTTTGTTAGCGCTAGTTTACAAAAATTTTCTTCCGCAATCGGCCATGGTTTGATGGCTAGGGCGCTGACATAACCCAACATGGTATCAGAGCCCACCCATAAACCCTTATCTAGCTAGTTCTTATGTGCTTAAAAGATCAATCGAGCAAAATTCCTGAAATCACGATTTCAATATACCTTGTTTCTATCGATTTTTCAAAGCTGTCAAAAAATTATTTCCAGTATCTTAAAAATTCGTGCAGGGTTTTATAGGACTCCAGAAGAAAATTAGGCATACAAGCCCATAACTTGGCCGTGGAACCACGACACAACATGCATGTTTGCCACGGTTCCGCGGCCGTTGTAAGGCTTCTGTGCATACAATTTCTTCATGAGCTCTATTGTTTGAAAATGTGGTTTATGGGAAATTTTGTTTTTGGCCCAGATTTGTTTGAGTACTGGATTGCACTTGGGGACAATACGGAAAGTTTTTTGTCGATCGAAATTTTAAATGCGTAAGTTTCAGTGCATACATTACTATTTGTGACCGTGAATGTCATTAGAGCGGTATAACTCGTCTAATTGCTATATGCTCTTTTAGACGGATTTACGAACATGACATTCACGTTGACGTTCTGTGTTGTGATGTGGTTGTGGTTGGATCGTCATGGTGGATATCTAGTGGTGCAATAGTAGTACAGTTTATATTCTTTTGTACATTTGATATCTTAGGGAGAGCGTCCGACTTGTAGACCGCCGTCACTGCCAGCTTGTATATTATTTATTTGGAGCACGACCGGGTTGAGGTCGATGTCACAGTTGTACAAATATTTTCTTTTCTGTACTAGGATTACCCTATGGTGGAGTGCACGAATAGCTGGGTTCCGGAGGGCAACGGGCCCGCAACTCATGGCGTTGAGACGGAGGGGGCATTACTCTAGAATTGGCAGGCTATTCGCCGCACTCCTAGGGGGTATAGTTTGACCCAAGGTGGGGTGCTCAAGTTACCAGATTCCGTGAAGTGCTGGGTGGCCCATTCACTTTGTTAATTGGGGTTGCCTCACTTTTGGGATTGGCGGGTATCTTGCCGCACTCATAGGGGTCCAGGTTTACATTGCACAGGTTGTCCACACGACAGGGAACGTCAGGTCTCATTTGCGGCTCAAATGAAACCCGAGGCTCCCGGATTATCCACCACACTGTGTTGCTTGGCTGAGATTCTGTGGTGTTGTTTATATCATGACTGGGACGAATGTTATATATTGTCACGACCCGAATATGTGGAACGTGACTAGCACTTAAATTACACAACGTCTAGAGGCGTAGCGTAATCTAAGTTAGCTAAATCCCAGAAATCTAAACCTTTTAAGTAAATTAGAGTGAAGAAAAGGTTGATTTTTAACAAAAAGAGTTACATCAAAATCATTTTAAAGCATCCAGGTTTTTTGAAAACTTCGGCAGAGTCTCTCTTGTTAAAACTTGCCCCAAACGGGTACAAAAATGAATATATATAAGAAAGAACAAAAGGCATCCGCAAGCGGGAGCTAGTTCTTAGACGAATAGCAGAACACAACCACAAGCAAGATATAATATAATAACGTGAAATAAACATTTTAGAGAAAGAAAGCAGAAATCATAAAGTCGCCTCACAGGAGCTCGACACCAGATATCAAATAATACAAACCTCATTGTCCAGTCTCTAGGTCACATATATGTAAGTCCACGGTAGCGCCCCGGCCGTCTAACAGACGCCAAATGCGGAACAAAAACTTTTAACGAAACTGGCGCTATCGTGTACCGTAACCCGGATCTGCCATTAAAGCTAAACTAACAAACTACAAAGGGATAGAAACGTTATACCGAATGATCCGAGTCCTTCGGTCTTTAACCATCATCCCACGCTTTGTTGCGGCTGCTCTGATCTCCTGGATCTCCAATCTTGTCCTCCAGGTGGCACCACGTCGACGGATCTTTAAACGGGCTCCCACCTCTGAACCGAGGCAACTCGATCGTCAAGTTTGCTAAAAGAGACGACCAAGATGAAGTAGAGAATGAGTAGAATACTTTGTCTCGTTACGTCCAAGTTCACGGACGAACGGTTAATGAAGTTGCCTTTTGGATCGATACGAAATGAGAAATGAAGTATATCAATTTCCATGAACCAAAATCCTTAATCTTTTCAAACAACAACCATCAAATCGAGTGAGTGAGAGGGGGGAAGGGGCCGGCCATTTAAAGGAGGAGGGGGTGAGTGTAGGAGCAAGGGGGAGGTGACCACAAGAACAAAGCTTATCATGACACCAAGTATGAACACAATTAAAGCAAATGATGAATCCTTAAGCTTAGTCACCAAAACATTAATGGAACAATTAATGCAACCATGAGTCACTAATCCTAGTCATCATCTAGAAACTTCTAGATGCACGACTCACCTCATGACTCACCCTCCAGAAGAAAAGATAAATCCGTATTTAACCGACTGTTAAATACGGCTGATAGAAAACTGAAAACTGGCAACTTCCAAAAGTGATCCTGAAACGAATTTCAGGATAACCCCGTATCAGTATAAATATACCCGCATTTATATTACGACCGAATATAAATGCAACTGAAACAAAGATATTATATCTACACAGTATAATACTGGGTTCCGGCTTAAACCAAAGCCTACCAGTATTATCTGCCCGAAAAACGACACGTGCGAAAACGCACGTGCTTTTTCCGAACCTTGCCATAACACCATACGGCCTCTACAACGTTTCGCCCGAACTTGGGAAAGTGTCTGTGGGGGACTCTAATGACTCATCAACATATCGGCACTGGGTATAACCACTAGCACATCAGAGGTATTAGCTGCACGTAACGTTTTGCCTATGTATTGATTGGAAGGGAAGCTGACGAGCGAACTCATCTCTAAACCCTACTGAGCCTGACAGTGACAATGTATATACAGTCCGGTCCATTCGTCTAAAGAGTATCGCATATCGAGTCTAGGGGGGTGGATAAAATCAGACCCCTAATAACGCGATAAATCGTGTCGGCATGAAGCCCATCACCACCTGAGAAACCACTGATCCAAATCAGTAATTCTCCACTACCTCGGCCGAGGATTCCTAGTGATGGCCACCCATGCACTGCGCGACATCAACCCCCAATACCGGGAGAGACGAATCCCTGACGATCCGCTCACTTGCCTCCAATGTGGCTCGGGACTGTACCCAGAAAAAAACCTGTTTGCACGACTCCTTTGAGCCGTGGTAGGGTAGAAATCAAAGCACAGTGGGAACTCACACGAGACAAATGACGACCTCTGGTCGATGAACTAACCTGTACACATGTCACCAGGGAATTGCTATCTGACGATATGTATAATACCAACTAGCAGATTCCCGGCGAGTCCTGTCCGGTGTACTCATAACTCAATGAGCACCTGTATACATCTTAGGTGATCCAACTAACACCAGTGGCTTGTGAGACTGGCCACCGCCCCTCGTCGGGATCTCGACTGTATACACTAGTCTACTCTGGAGTATCGATGCCCTGTCTCGAAACTCCCACGACTAGGGACACTTTAAGGATGTGCTTATAGACCCCAGCTCCCACGTATATGATCACCATCATACTGCTGGCTGTCAAGAAGAATCCTATGGGCTTTATCAATCATGCAATAGCGAACTAAGGCATGTATACTTTGATAAAGACAAACCAGATAGCATACTATCATCTCGAGCAAGACTGTCATATCGGTATAGGTCCTTCCTCAATCATTGCAATCACGTACCTGCGATCCAATAATTGACTTTGAGGGCACTATCTCCAACAATCTCCCACTTGCACTCAAGGCTAAATATTGCGATGTCGCATACTCACAGCCCGTGTGATACCGAACATCCAACTCCTCTACTAATCAGTTTCACAAAGCTAGTTTATAAAACTCTTGTGTTCGAGAAATAGCCTTAGTAAGTGGATCCGCCCTGATGTTTCTTTCTATGTCTCTCTTAATCTCAAGTTCGCGGAGAAAGCCATCTCCCGAATTGAGTAATACCTGTCTTAGAATATGTCTGGATATCTGATGGGACCTCGTTCATAAATGAACTCCAAATCCAAACTTCTTAGACTGTTTTGATAACTGAACCTAATCAGTATCCAGCACCATACCTCCCACAGTATCCTCTTGGACCACCTGTCCAAAATACTGTCCCTCGTCAGAGGGAAAACTATAACTCTGACAATCACTCTGTCATCCATGTCACCTCTGAAGCCTGGAATGATAACCGTCTCCCGAAGGAGGCTGTCGTCATCAAATCCGTAGAACATGCACTTATGTTCTAAAACTGCTTCATTATGTTTCTTCAGGATTGGATTAATATAAACTTATCGCATCAAGTGCAAAAACTACATCTAGTGTGGTACTTGACATCTCATGATTGACTCAATTGCCTAAGCAAGTGATCTGCCAATCATGCACTTCCCTCTCTTCTTTAGTCTCTAAGACACCTTTTAGAGAGGGTGACTCCATCACCTGTAGGTACACCACCATGCCAGGAGTCATCTATTCTAAAATACTATTAGAATATTGTCAAAGTACCCATATTAGGAAACTACCCAAATCTAGATCTAAAGCCATAGATCTAGTAACCAGAATGTCTAATATTATATCCATATCCTTTCTGGAGAAACAACTGTGTGACGACCAAAGTACAACCGATCGTAGTATAGGAATTTTACTTCCTACTGTGTGTATGTCATCCAAATACCAGGACATCACACACTACTACCTTCCCAACAGATCCATCCCCTATTCTGATGAAGTCAAAGCCATGACTGTCTCATCAAAATTAGATGATCTTATTCCGTTATATCTGCGGAGTGGCTATTGGAATGTCAAAGCTGATTGAATATATAGGTCCTATTAAATTTTCCGTAATTGTTTGCGGTTCTGGAATCACTTCCAGTTCTACCATACTACCACTACTGTTTTTTTTTTTGAAAAAATGCATTTTAATAAAACTGTGGCGAGTCAAGAACAATATCACTATTGATCTTCCAGATGGTAGAAATGTCAACCCTCGTCAAAGCCAGGGTCAACCCACAAACAGCCATTACAGAAACATGCCTTGAGTTATCCAGTGTCTGGTTTTAAGCATAAGCTGTACAACTCCCCGTATCTTAACATTGTTAAGATATGAACCATTCTATATTTAATATAGAAATAGAGGCACTATTTTAATTGGAACCAGATTCAAACCATGCAGCTTTCTCCAGTGCATAGTAACTTAATGGAGAAAGGCTAATCAGCATTACTCAACTTAGGAATCCATCCAATTATGAGTAACCTGAAAGAGAAACAAGTTTCTCAAAACCATTACTATCAACTGAATACCTGTCACAAGAATCTACATCTTCAATTTCTTAGAAGAATCCTGATACTTGCGACACCTGGTTCTCTACTTTATTCCCATACCCACAACTTCTCAAAACTTAGACATTGTATTTCTACGAAACACTTGTCAAAAAACTAGAGAAGTCATAAATAAACAGAACATAGTACGAGGACCTACCCCTTTGTCCTGACGGACACTGGACAACATAAAGTACTCTGTATAAGTCCGCTGAGTTGAATAACTCATAACCTGTGCATCGTAGGTTGGAAAAACTGTACCCAGGCGATTTCCTCAAATATCACCAATTACAACGAATTCCGATATAATGAGGATGATCACCTAATTTCCAATAACTTACTCCCATTCATCATCTGTAAAACTGTACAGATATGAGAATGAAACCTGGTAAATATATACCCTGGAGTAAGTATGTAATCGGGAAATCAGTTTACAATTAACAATGCACAGTGAAACTGAAACATGAAAATGTTTCGTAGGGGTATCCTGGTATTCTTAGTAATGCCTCTTCCATAATCCAATTCATGACTTTAACCGTATAATTCTTTGCTATCTCTCCAAATCCCTTTATTTGTCTTTAGTCGTTACCTTCTGTACACCTTCGTTAGGCTAAATGGTTTTCTTCCTTCCCTACCGTTCGGCACCAGCCTATGGTTTGGAAGAAGACTATCCAGTAAACATAATAGGTGTACCTTCCTAATCCTAGGAGTAGGCGATGATAAAAGAAAACTGAATAATACCTTATTCTATTTCTCCCGAACTGGGGAAAAAGCAAAGGTGAAATAGGAGTAGCGATGAAGTACGCGGTTTGGTCGTGAATGATAACAGTCGCAATTTACTTTGCCCTCTTTCTAATCCCTTTATTTTGTCTTTACATATTACCTTCTGCACACCCTACTTAGGCTAATTGGTTTTCTTCATTCCCTACCTTTCGGCACCTGCCTATGGTTTGGAATAAGACTATCCAATAAGCGTAATAGGTGTACTCTCCTAAACGAAGGAGCTCTCGCAACCTGAGAGAAGGTGATAATAAAAGACAACTGGATAAACTAATTCTATTTCTCCTGAACCTGGATCCATCCTCGAAGAAGTCCCTTCGAGTTCGTATATAACCATACGATGGATCTATCCAATGGAAGTGGATATCCGTAGTAATACGGGGTGTTCTGAGAAATTCAAAGGGTAAAAGAAGGAGCGGCAATGTCTTATGCAACTAAGACGATCCAAAGGCCAGTATTTTAAGAAGGTTTGGTCAACTTGGTTACAGAGTCAAAATCTCGGGTCGGTCAAAGGTCGCTGCCAAAGAGAGAGAGAGAAAAGAAACACTCTGCGTGCACTCTAACCTAGATCAGAATGGTTATCAATTTATCTAATCAGAAAACCTCCCACTGTTATCTCAAATTCTCCTCCAAACCAGAAAGAAGAATTAGTCGGGATCACCCGAGGAGTATACCAACTCATCAGTGAGAATCGGGATCCAACTATCATCGCATGATAACTTGATGGAAGCCACTCAAGTTATCACACTCCAGAAGGTATGCGCATGCCTGGCAAGTTTGCTTTATGTTTGAAACTCCCGATGTAAATTTTTACCCCATGCTCTTATGACCTTGGCTAAGGGCCAAGTATGTCATAAGTCACATGCCAAGTTCTATCCGTCACTATCCAGGTCAATTTGAACCCACCCGCACATGCCCTTGACTAAAGGTCAAGTATGACAGAACGACAGTCCCAAACCAACTCATCTATCTATGCAACAAATGAATACCCAGCAGCTACCAAACACTATGCCTTGACTAAGGGCCAAGCATGCATAGCTTGAATACTACTGAATATCCATAAGAAATGACGGAGGGCTACGGCTGGTTTTTGACGAAAAAAACCTTTAACGTAATGAACTTGATATCGCTGAAGGAACCTGATAGCTTTTTATAAAAATATAGTGGCGAAAAACCTTTGGTAAAGAGGTCACTCCCGGTGAAGGGATCTCGGCTCTTTCCTCGTGGAATGAGGTGCAGGATATTCCAGCTGAATACCGCGATGCAAAGCAACTTGTAATCAACTATATTAAAGTTACTACCCTGACGTAAACTTCTGCCTAAGGGGTTTTTCCCGGTGAAGGGATATCAGCCCTTGCCTCGTCGAATGAGGTGCAGGATATTCCAACTGAATATCACTATGCAAAACAAAAGGAAACATCTTTGTAATAACACATTTAAAAATTTGTTCCAACAACATCAAATATAGGTTTGTTTTATCTTTGCATTGATAAGAATCAATGCAGTCCCATCAATCAATCACACCAGAAAAGAACGAAAAATAAAATGTACGTATATGCCATCCGCATTCGCCACTGGGTCCCGTCATCACCCGTTAGGTTACTTAACTAACGACAGAGCGGGGGCTGGACTAGCGCGGGTGTAAAACATATACAACATCTAATAGTATATATACCAATATACGATAATCGCTCCAGGCGTGATAATATGCAACATTACAGAAAAGTAATAAGCATCACAGAACAATACAGATAATCTGGGATCCCCGGGTTTCACAGAGCCGCTGCTGAAACCTGACGTTCCCCTGGTCGTGTGGATAGCCTGTGCAATGAAACCTAGACCTCTACGGGTGCGGCAAGTTCCCAGCCAAAACCTGAAGCGAGGCAGTCCCCACAACATAGTGAATGGAACACCCGGCACTTCACGGAATCCGGTAAATTGAGCACCCCTCCTTGGGTCAACCTGTACCCCCTACGAGTGCGGCGAATAATCTGCCAATTCTAGAGTGAGGTCCCTCTGCCTCTCAAAGCCATGAGATATGGACCCGTTGCCCTCCAGAACCCGGCCATCCGTGCACTCCTTCGCGGGATAAACCTAGTACAGAAATAAAAATAGTACAACAGGTACATCGACCGCAACCTGGTCGTGCCCCAAAGGAATATTATACAAACAGACAGTAACAGCAGTCCACATGTTGGACGCTCGCCCCGCAATAACAAATGTACAAGTAAATCAAAACTGCACTATCATTGCACCCTGCTATCCACCACGACATATCCGCAACATCACAGCACAACACAGAACATCAACGCGAATGTCACGTTCGCAAACCCGTCTAAAAGAACTATAGCAATCAGACGCGGTTTACCAATCAAATGACATTCCCGGTCGGAGATATAATGTAAATACTGTATACTAACAAATTTTAAAATTTCGATCGACTAAATTTCCCGAAGTGGGCCCCACGTACATCTGCTGTACAGTAACAAAATCTGGGCCCAAAAGAACAGTACCAGAAACCATAATTCCATGTGTAGAAGCTACTGGAGAAAGATGGCCCATTGATTCACCAATATGGCCGCGGTTCCGCGGCCAAAGCATGGCTTTGGCGGCGGATCCGCGGCCGTACGGACAGATCATTAAGTCGTTTTTCTTCAGTGTTCTAATAAAAGCCTGCATGATTTTCTGGTATGGTCAAAATGAATTTTAGAACAGATTTAAAATTAACAGAAACTTTAACACATGAAATTGCGATTTTTCAAAATCCGATCGATCGATGTTTTAAACACGTTAGCACAAGTTAGTATAGCTTAATGGTGAGGCTCTGATACCACTGTAAGTCCACGGTAGCGCCCTGGCCGTCTAACAGACGCCAAATGCGGAACAAAAACTTTTAACGAAACTGGCGCTATCGTGTACCGTAACCCGGATCTGCCATTAAAGCTAAACTAACAAACTACAAAGGGATAGAAACGTTATACCGAATGATCCGAGTCCTTCGGTCTTTAACCATCATCCCACGCTTTGTTGCGGCTGCTCTGATCTCCTGGATCTCCAATCTTGTCGTCCAGGTGGCACCACGTCGACGGATCTTTAAACGGGCTCCCACCTCTGAACCGAGGCAACTCGATCGTCAAGTTTGCTAAAAGAGACGACCAAGATGAAGTAGAGAATGAGTAGAACATTTTGTCTCGTTACGTCCAAGTTCACGGACGAACGGTTAATGAAGTTGCCTTTTGGATCGATACGAAATGAGAAATGAAGTATATTAATTTCCATGAACCAAAATCCTTAATCTTTTCAAACAACAACCATCAAATCGAGTGAGTGAGAGGGGGGAAGGGGCCGGCCATTTAAAGGAGGAGGGGGTGAGTGTAGGAGCAAGGGGGAGGTGACCACAAGAACAAAGCTTATCATGACACCAAGTATGAACACAATTAAAGCAAGTGATGAATCATTAAGCTTAGTCACCAAAACATTAATGGAACAATTAATGCAACCATGAGTCACTAATCCTAGTCATCATCTAGAAACTTCTAGATGCACGACTCACCTCATGACTCACCCTCCAGAAGAAAAGATAAATCCGTATTTAACCGACTGTTAAATACGGCTGATAGAAAACTGAAAACTGGCAACTTCCAAAAGTGATCCTGAAACGAATTTCAGGATAACCCCGTATCAGTATAAATATACCCGCATTTATATTACGACCGAATATAAATGCAACTGAGACAAAGATATTATATCTACACAGTATAATACTGGGTTCCGGCTTAAACCAAAGCCTACCAGTATTATCTGCCCGAAAAACGACACGTGCGAAAACGCACGTGCTTTTTCCGAACCTTGCCATAACACCATACGGCCTCTACAACGTTTTGCCCGAACTTGGGAAAGTGTCTGTGGGGGACTCTAATGACTCATCAACACATCGGCACTGGGTATAACCACTAGCACGTCAGAGGTACTAGCTGCACGTAACGTTTTGCCTATGTATTGATTGGAAGGGAAGCTGACGAGCGAACTCATCTCTAAACCCTACTGAGCCTGACAGTGACAATGTATATACAGTCCGGTCCATTCGTCTAAAGAGTATCGCATATCGAGTCTAGGGGGTGGATAAAATCAGACCCCTAATAACGCGATAAATCGTGTCGGCATGAAGCCCATCACCACCTGAGAAACCACTGTTCCAAATCAGTAATTCTCCACTACCTCGGCCGAGGATTCCTAGTGATGGCCACCCGTGCACTGCGCGACATCAACCCCCAATACCGGGAGAGACGAATCCCTGACGATCCGCTCACTTGCCTCCAATGTGGCTCGGGACTGTACCCAAAAAAAAACCTGTTTGCACTACTCCTTTGAGCCGTGGTAGGGTAGAAATCAAAGCACAGTGGGAACTCACACGAGACAAATGACGACCTCAGGTCGATGAACTAACCTGTACACATGTCACCAGGGAATTGCTATCTGACGATATGTATAATACCAACTAGCAGATTCCCGGCGAGTCCTGTCCGGTGTACTCATAACTCAATGAGCACCTGTATACATCTTAGGTGATCCAACTAACACCAGTGGCTTGTGAGACCGGCCACCGCCCCTCGTCGGGGTCTCGACTGTATACACTAGTCTACTCTGGAGTATCGATGCCCTGTCTCGAAACTCCCACGACTAGGGACACTTTAAGGATGTGCTTATAGACCCCAGCTCCCACGTATATGATCACCATCATACTGCTGGCTGTCAAGCAGAATCCTATGGGCTTTATCAATCATGCAATAGCGAACTAAGGCATGTATACTTTGATAATGACAAACCAGATAGCATACTATCATCTCGAGCAAGACTGTCATATCGGTATAGGTCCTTCCTCAATCATTGCAATCACGTACCTGCGATCCAATAATTGACTTTGAGGGCACTATCTCCAACAATATACAAATGGTAGAAATGGTAGATGGAGAGTACTAAATACAAAATAAGATATAAAAATGGAACATAAGGATACTCTCAACAAAAACCCACCTACACCAAAAGTCACGACCAATAGTAGCGGTACCCGCAGAAGTAGATGAAATTTAGAGTCCTGCCGCGACTATTTTGAGGTGAGTCCTACAAGACACTATGGCACAACGGGGGTGAGTTGCCAACTTGTGAGTAGTAAATAACATCACACAGGTAATCGCAAGTATGCATGAAAACAACCATCTAATATATGAGGTCATAGTAGCATATGCAGAGTAATATGAAATGCAGCAAAAATATCCAAATCAAGTACTACATCGGGGTACAACAACTATATGTGCAAAGTATGTCATAAAAGTCCTGAGTGTGGGATAAAAACAAAGCCATCCTCAAAACCATCATCATAGAAATCCGGTGTCTTTCAACAACACCCCAAAATCCCAAAGTCTCAGGCGTCGTCTCTCGGATCGGTCCACATATCCATCTCATCACATAACTCCGGACGGTATCCTCCAGATATCTGTCGAGTTTCCATACAGTCACCGGTAGGTACTGCTCCCTCCTGACAAGCTCATCATCTACATCTCGAGCTTCTTGTCCCGGGATACTGTAACGTTTTAGAAATCGTTTAGGTTAATTATATGTTAATTAGTAGTATAACACGTATTTTTTTCTGTTAAACATAGTTAATAATTATTTACTCATAGACCTGATTATACCTATTTTAATTATGCAATTTCTTATTTTATTGGTATTTATTAATTATATTTAGTCATTTGTTCACATAATTATTCTCCTTATTTATTAATTATTAAAAGAATTATTTTAAACATGCACACACACTAGTTTAGTGTTAATCACAACTTAGGATATGTTAATACAAGTTTTGCAACCATGTCACATTTTTTTACCATTGTTAAATATCTTTTTTTACTAGGATGGTTCTAGAAATTTTTAAGAATAAAATAATGAAGGCACGGTGTAATTTATAATGAGGCATGGTGAATTTTATAATGAGGCACGGTGTGCGTGCCATTGTATAAAACACTCACACTCTCCCACATCCTCACTTGGCAACCCCCCTCTTCTCTTCTCATCTCTCATGTCAATTTTCTCATAACTTATTCAATCTATACACAAATCCCTCAGTAAACCTTATAAAAATCCTATTTTCAAAACTTTTTAAGTTCTTGAGGCAAGTTTTCACTTTGGATGGCAATTCTTCTCAAGAAGAATCTTTCCAAATCATCTTGAGGCATAAAACCAAGTTTACTTATAACTTTACCAATCGTTGCTTTTAATTGTCTTAATTAGTTGTGCATGTAGCTTTATTTCAAGTTTAGTGTGTTTAAGTGAGGATTAGGTTAGGTTGGGTTTTTTTTATGGCTTATTAGGGTAGTTAAGAGTAGATTAACACCTAATAGTCTTACAAATCCTGCAAATTTCGCTAAAATACCACAATGTTTCAAATTAATGTTTAATATGGTTTTTAGTTTAAATTTGTGTTCTTTTGTGATCTGCTTTTAAACCAGAAGTTTCAGAGTTAAGTTTCAATTATTGTGAGATGCTTATAGGACCTAGATTACCCCATCAAAGCATGAGCCTTTACCCCTCACTTATGGCCGCAAATTTAAGCATTCTGGCCGCAAATTACGGCCAGATTAGAAGTTTGGATGTCAGGTTTGAGGGTAGTTGTCTGCTATAAATTTAAGGTCTCTGGAGTATGCAACATTTTCAGGAACAGTTTTACCTTAAAACCAACGTTTTTTTTAATGTGCGATACGTACGATTCGATTCTAGATATGGCGTTTGCTGTGTACTGCAGCCCGTAGGTGTGGTTTGTGACGATATCACCCGTGTTTTGTGCACCAAGTGCACGCATGTTTAGCTAGTGCGCGTTAGTTGCTTTGTATCATTTTGCCTTCGCGTTATATCAAATATTTAGCCTTATGTACGTATTGATTTTGTGCGATTCTAGGATCGGTTGCGGAGATGTCGAACACGGTAAGGAAAGGCAAAGAAGTGACCAGATTCGATTAGCCGAGGTATTCCGGTTAGTACATGTACACATCTATAGGGATATCACTTGGATGGCGTAAAGCGCCCGATAATTAGGATTTATTTATAACTCTTGTTTTCATATGCGTATATCATATTGCATGTAGCATATGCATCTTTATATACATTGGTATTGTCACTTAGGACACTTGCACCATTACCGATGGTTTATGCCGCACGTGCACTATTTTATGCGAACACACATGCCGTTGGTAATTTCCATGTCACGAACACTATAGAACTTGCTTAAAAAGGCTGTATTTGAGCATTTCATCGCTATTGATATGTAGTTTCAAGTCATTCATCTCATTGCATCATATTTATATCACGAACATTCATCATCATTCACATACTCATATATTGTGATTCTTCTGGGAAATTTCCGTATTTATGAGATTTTCTGGATTTGGGGAAATCGCAAAGGATTTTATAAAGTTATTATCATTTTAAGAATGCAAAGTGCGGTTTTCTCGTGATATGATGTGTGTGGCGTCCACCATAAGATTTCTCGGTTCTTGAGCCACATATGTACATATACCCGATTCGAGGAGAGAGATGCCGTCTGCGGGTACATGGTGGACCTGATGAGGTACCCTGGGTCAAGAAGGCCGTATAGAGAGACATTGAGCCTGGCGGGGAACACTACCTACCGGTGATTTTGACACGGTGGTCATCCGAAGGATACCGACTGGAGTCGTGAGATTTGTCAGATTCGAGGGCCGATCTGAGAGACGGCACCCGAGATATTGATATGTGTGTGTGTGTGTTGTATCAATGCTAGACAGGCATTTCTGTCGATTTCCTTTGATGATACCCCGGTTTTATTACACAAAATTTTACTAAGATAAGAACACAGATTTTTCTCATACCAAATATATACATCCAGATTTCGTACTTGATCATTCGTTCATGTCGCATTCATATTAGTACATAGCATCATTGTTGTATACATAGGTTGTGATGCATTTGCGTGCATACTTGCGATAGCCTTATTAGATGTTACTTACTACTCACGAGTTGGCAATTCACCCCCGTTGTGCCACAGTATCTTACATGTCCGACCCGTCAGCATAGTAGCGATGGGTGCACTTCTTCTTCTGCTTCCTTTTGCTTCAACTTGAGGGCTTTCTTGTAGGTGGGTTTTATGAGGATACACTTTTGTTCCCGCCATTTATACTTTACTTTTATCTAGTACACTCCATCTACCATATCTACCATTGTATATTTGACCTAGACCGTGAGACAGTGAGACTTGTATTATTTTGTTATCTGGTATTGAGCTCGTGTGTGCCTATTTGATGTTTTTCCTATTTTTTGCGTTCATATGGTTTTTCACATTATTATGATATATCTTGTATGTTGTTATGTTCCGCCATTCGGCGAAGAGCTAGCTCCCTCTTGGGGATGCCTTTATTCATTGTTTATACATATTCATATTTTGTACCCGTTTGAGGCCAATTTTTGCAAAGGAAACTCTGCCGAAATTTTCTGAAAAACCTGTTGCTTTTAAAGGATTTTGATGTAACTCTTTTGTTAAAAGTCAACTTTTTAAAAACTAAGTATTCTTCACCCTATTTCACTAAATAGTTTAGATTTCTGGGATTTGGCTTACTTGGATTATGTTATGCCTCTAGACATTGCGTGATTTAAGTTCCAGTCATGTTCCATACATTTGGGTTGTGACGGGTACCTTACCAGGTCCATCATGTATCCGCAGACGGTTCATCCACTCCTCAAATCGGGTCTCGAAAACACAACTCTGAACCGAGAAAACTCATGGTGGACACGAAATATCATATCAAGGGAAAACCACACTTTTAAATTTTTCAATTTTCCAAAACGTACTTTGTGGTTTCCGAAATCCAAGAAAAATAGAAATCTCATGAAAACATCATATGAGATATACTACTATAGCAATGTATGCATGATGCAAATCATGATGCATACTAGCACAAGAAACGTTGTCTAACTGTCAATAATGAATGCGTTACAACATAAATTTATCATGGCAATTCTATAGTATGCGTGGCATGGCAATTACTAATGGGGTGTGTGTGGCATATAATCTATGCTCGTGCAACATGAACCGTTAGTGATGGTGGAGTGTCCTATTAATGATATGACAATGTGTAACAGGTAATAGGATCTGCAAATGGTAATCACGCATAATCAATGTGTTTGTATATAAGAATATGTTCATATCACTGAATCTAGCTCTCGGCGCTTAACACCAAATAGGCGATCCCCCGAAGATGTTAAATCTGCTCACCGGAATGACTCAGCTAATCAAATCCGGCCACCGCCTTACCTTTCCTTGCCACGTCTGATGTCTCCGCAACCGATCCTAGAATTGTACAATGTCAAAAAGTAAGGTTAAACATCCGATAAAACTCGAAGACAAAACGATACGAAAGAATTAACGTTCACAAGTTAGACACGTATGCACTTGGTGCATAAAACGCGTGCGGCAACGTCTAAAACCACCCCGATTGGCTGTGATACAAAGCAAACGTCAAATATAGTCTCGAATCGTACATATCGGACATTAACAAAACATCGGTTTTAAGGTTAAACGGTTCCAGATTTTGATACGAGTGAAATTAGAAAAAGTTGCATGCACCAAAGACCTTAAATATATTGTAGACACTTATACTAAAATCCCCAGCACCCAGGTCTCACATCTGGCCGCAATTTGCGGTCACAAACCAAATATTTGCAGCCTCAAAAGGGATTGGGAGTCTCGGGCTTCGATGGTGTATTCCTAGTCCTATGAGCATCTTACAGTAATTGCAACTTCTCGTAAAAACTTCAGGGTCAATAGCAGATTACAGATATTACTAAACTTAATTAGAAACCATTTTAAAATACTAAATTAAAGCAATATGGTATTTTAGTGAAAATTTTCCGGAGTAGCAAGACTATTAGTTGTTAATCTACTCTTAACTATCCTGAGAAACCATAAAAACCCTAATTTAACCTAACCCTCGCTTAATCACACTAAATATGCATTAAAATGACTTAAACACCACATTAAGGTTGAAAATGCAAAGATTAGCAAAGGAATAAATAAACTTTGTTTTCATACCTTAAATATATGTCAAAGACCCCATTAGACAAGATTTGCCACCCAAAAATGAAGACTTTCTTTAAAAGCTCTTAAAGAGGTTGCAAAAAGATATGATTTTTTGGGATTTTTGATGGACGTGTGTTGTATTTGTGGGGTTGGTTATGAGACAGCAAGGTTCTAGCATGTAGGAAAGAGGGAGAAAATAGGGCTGCCAAGTGAGGAAAAAGAGAGGGGGAGAGTGTGGTCATTGTTAGTTGTATGCATGCCCTAGAGGCCATTATTGTACATGATTGTATATTATAGTGGATTCTTGGACATATAGAGAGAGGAATTTATTGCTCGGCATGATAGTATGCTATCTGGTTGCTCTTTATCTTAACATGTATACTTGTATCTTTTATACTATCTCTCTGTTACATGTTGATAAAGTCCTCAGGATATGTACTTAACTACCAGGATAATGATGCAGATCATACTGGTGGGGCCAGGGTAGTCCATAAGTACATCTTTAATTGTTCCTAGTCGAGAGAGTATCGAGACGGGGCATCGATTTTCCAGAGTAGACTAGTGTGTACGTTTCTTGACCCTGTATGGGGCGATGATTGATCCCACAACCATTGGTGTTTGACATCAAAGATTGTACACAGATGCTCATCGGAGAATGGGTACACCGGACAGGACTCGCCGAGAACTCCAAGATGGTATTATACCCGACGTCTGATAGCAGTTCTCTGATGACACTGTTACAGCTTAGTCAGTAGACCCGAGATCATCAAAGAGTCTTGGGTGATTCCCACTGTGCTTTAATTTCCTCCCTACCACGTTCAAGAGAGCGTGCAAACAGGTGGATTTTGGGTACAGTCTTGAGTCATATGGAGGCAATGAGCGATATGAGGGATTTCGTCTCTCCCGGTATTGGGGGTTGATGTTGCGCTATTGTCGATTGGCTATAACAGGATGTTCCTGGCCACGGATGATGATGAGATTTACTGGTAAGTGTTATCAGTAGTTTCTTGACCCGTTATGAGCCTCATATCAGCATGACTTATAAAGTTATTGGGGTCTGACGTTCACCACCCCAGGCTAGATATGCGATATATCAGACGAAGAGACCGGACTGTACAGTAGTGTTACTTATAAGCTTTGCGGGCGTTTATACAAGATTACTTGTTGATCTTCTGATCACTCAATACCTAGATAGCCATTACGTTCAGCTAGTATCGCTGACTGCTTGTGGGTAACTGAGATGATCATTATCTACTGCCGGCGAATTAACTAGTTTTTAGAGTCCTACACAGAGGTTTCCTGGCTCAATCTAAATGAAGTAGGGCACATATGTGATATGCGCGGGACAGAGATTAATACGTGTATGTGATATCGTATTCTAATCTCGCGATATATGATATCGATCGGTTATATGAGATATAGCCGGGTTATTGAATCAAGTGTTGATTCGATAAGTTGATATAAATGATATTAGTCGGTTATATATGATATAACCGAATTATTAAATCAAGTGTTGATTTAATAATTTAATATATAATTATATATTTGATATATTAATATATATTAACTAATATTAGCTCACTTAAGAATTTCTTTTCTACAAATACATTTAAATTTATATGTGATATATATTAATATATCTATTTATTTGTGTCATGTTTGATGATACATTGGACATGGGTGTATGGGCTCACACCTAATTAAAGATAATTAGGGAAATTATTTATTAAGGGAAACATCAAAATTAGGTGGAAATTAGCATGGCTTAGGATGCTTGTGGAAGAATGTAGAAGCCTTGACCTAATTCAACTAATTTTATTTTACTCTAAATATTTATTAACCTAACCATTATCTTTAGCCTTGGTTAAGTTTCTACAAATATCATATGAGATATTTTTTCACCATGGTTCAATACTTCATCTTCTTCTTCATCCCATTTTAGCTCTCTAGGTTTCTTTGAGTGAAGAAAAGAAAAAGGAGAAAAATTATTCAAAAGTGAGCAAAATTCCTACTTCACCAATCTATACCAAACTAGCCATTTAGTATAGATTGTTCACTTCACTAATTCTCAATTAGTGAAGAGGTACCTTGAGTTAGAGTCTCCTCGACGTAGATCATCTTCGGCCTCGAAGATCTTTAAGCAAGCTCGTTTCTTTCGCCTAGTGGAGCCTAAGGAGAGTCCGGGAGACCACTACTTGGAGCTAAGAGACTACTACACGGAGCTTTAGAAGTGAAGGACCGGTTTACAAAGGTTGTATTTCTTGTTCACTTAGAGTAAAGTTGTTTACTTTCTTTATAAAACCCTAATTCTTTATTTCGATTCCAGGTTTGCGATTTCTTAGCATGCTGATTTTTAAAATTGCATACCCGATGCCTCTTAAAACCCTTGTAGTCGTGCTAAGGAAACCCAACAGTCATAACCATGACACACACACACCATGCCAAGTCTACTTGCCCCATACGTTATTAATTCACCATGCCCATTTCTTCATTTTTTTTAATCTTTTTCTTCAAATGAACAAAACTAAAACCCTTGCAATATTTGAGAAAGAAACTTGTTACAAAATTGGTTTAAGTTGTCATGGTGCATTAAAAACTGTATCAACATATCTTAACTAGTGATTAATATAAGTCTATGTTACGCTGTTAGTTATATGTATGCCCTAGAGGCCATTACTGTACATAGGATGTATATTGTAGTGGAGGCTTGGACATATATAGGGAGGACTTTCTTGCTCGACATGATAGTATGCTATCTGGTTACTCTTTACCTTAACGTGTACACTGATTGTCTCTCTATTACATGTTGGTAAAGCCCTTAGGATGTGTACTTGACTACCTGGACTATGATGCGGATCATACTAGTGGGGACAAGGTAGTCCATAAGTACATCCTTCAAGGTCCCTGGTCGTGGGTGTATCGAGACGGGGCATCGATATACCAGAGTAGACTAGCGTATACCTTCTCGACCCATACAGATGGGCGATGGATGATCCCATATCCATTGGTGTTAGACATCAGAGGAGATATACGGGTGCTCAGTAGAGACTGGGTACACTGGACGGACTCGCCGAGAACTCCCAGATGGTATTATACCTTACGTCAGATGGCAGTTCTCTGGTGACACTGGTACAGAGTAGTCTGTTGACCCGAGATCGTCATAGAGTCTTGTGTGGTTCCCACTGTGCTTTGATTTCCATCTTACCACGTCCAAGAGGGCGTGCAAAACGGTGGTTTTTGGGTACAGTCCCGAGTCACATGGAGGCAATGAGCGATAGGAGGGGATTCGTCTCTCCCGGTATAGGGGGTTGATGTTGCGCTGTGTTCGATTGGCTATAACCGGAAATCCCTGGCCAGGGTTGCTGAGATTTACTGGTAAGTGTTACCAGTAGTTTCTCGAATTGTTATAGACCTCATATCGACACGACTTATCGAGCTATTGGGGTCTGACCTTTACCACCCCTAGGCGAGATATGCGACATATCAGACGATCAGACCGGACTGTACGGTAGTGTTACTGGTTGGATTCACTGGAGTGTGAGCGGGCTTGCTCGTCGATCTTCAGATCGCTCAATACCCGGGTGGCCGTTACGTTTAGCAGACCGCTTGCGGCTTGTGGATGTTTGATATGATCATCATCCGCTGCCGGCGTATTGACGAGTCTTTAGAGTCCTACACAGAGGTTTCCTGGTTCAAGCGAAACGAAATAGGAGCGCATATGAGATATGTGCGGGACCGAGAATAATACGTGTATGTGATACCGTATTCCATTCTCGCGTTGAATGTGTCGAATGGTTGTATGCGATATAACCTAGTTATCGAATCAAGGATTGATTCGATAAGCCGATACATTGTATACTAGTCGGTTGTGTGCGGCATGACCGGATCATTGAATCAAGTGTTGATTTAATAATTTAATGCATAATTATATATTTGATATATTACTTTGCATTAACTAGTATTGGTTCACTTTAAATGGATTTTCTCACTTGGTTTGTGCACTTGTATGTATCATGTTTGATGATGCATGCTAACTTGTGTTTTGTGTAAAGTTTAAACCATGGTTATGTAATGGTTAGGGTTTTCATTTTCATATCTATTTATTTATTTGTTTATTCTTTTTGGATAAATGAAAAGCATAAAGGAAAATGGTGGCTTTGTTTGTTTTCTAGTTGAAGTTCATGAAGCTTTGACTAAGTGACCATTTTGTCTTTATGCTTAACCCTAACCATTCCATTTAACCATGATTTATTCTCTACACTTGACCATGGTTGCAACATGATAAGTATTCAATTTATTTTCTATTTTGAATTAACTTATCATATTATCTTCTTCTTCTTCTTCTTCTTCATCTTCTACTTGAAGAAAAAGCTTGCCTCATCAATGGCAACTTGATGAAAAGAGTGAGAAATCCAATTCTAAAGTGAACCCACTTCCTATTTCTTCATCCTCTACCTCTTGCCAAGTAGTAGAGTGTGTTTTCTTCACAAGTTTCATGACTTGGTGAAGTGGGAGCTTGATCTTGTGATGCTTCGACGTAGATCATCTTCGGCACGAAGCCGACGACCTTGCCCGCCCATTTCTCCAATGAAGCCGACGCTAGAGCCCGGATTTTGATTTGGACAGCGGAGAGGACTTCATCACGGAGCCGTGGAGGTAGAGGACCGGATCTACAAAGGTTGTATTTCCGTCACTCTTAGTAAAGTATTTTACTAGTTCTAGTTTTCGCCTGTATTTCTAGCCAACGATCCGTATTAGGGTTTCTCGGCACCCGTAAAATTTCAAATTGGCATGGTTGATGCCTTGTGAGACCTCTTGAGAGTGCCTAGGAACCCTACATACGCACCCCAGTAGTTTACGGAGAGGCGGAAAAGGTAAAAATCGAATTTTTCTTTGCAAGATAACATAGACGAGCTACTAAGATCTTTGCTAAATATTAACTAACAAACTAACTACGAGTTCTAACTACTATGTTAGATAGTTAAACCTCAAGCTTGAACTCCTTCTTCTCCTTGTTGTGGTCCTCCTAGTTGTGAGCTCCTTGAAGTGGTTTTGGATGGTTCCTCCGCACCGGTTTCTCAACGTCAAAGAAGATCCACCCAAAGGTCTCTACCTTGAGCTCCAACTTCTATAATGAAGTAACTAGAGTGCTTGGTATGCTAAACCAAGAACCCTACAGTGAGTAGAGAAGGATTTTGGTGGTTTGGTCTCAATGGCCCTTGATTTTCAACTCATGAAACACTAGGGTTTGAGAGAGAGGAAGAAGGTGAGAGAGCAACTATGAGAGAGAATGTCTAGTTGATAAATGAGGAGTGAGCTCTCATATTAGGAAAAAGAATAATAAGTTTAATTTAGATAATTGTCATGGTTGATGTTGATTTGACCATTATCATGTCACAATTAATGCTAAGCAAAATATCTTTTGCTCAACAAAAATATCTAGTCAACAATGATCAATATGGTCAAACCAATTTATCCATAACACAATTAACTCTAATAAAAATTAGTAATCAATTTCCTCCACCTCATAATGGTTTTAATCAAGTCAATGGTTAAAACCCTAATGATGTGTCTCCTTCTCTGCTTCTGTCAACCGTATATATATACCCGCATCCGTGTTCCGAAGAACACAGATACAATGAGACTGAACGAACCCAAAATCAAATACTAGGATCTAGCTTAAACCAAAACCCACTAGTATCAATTGCCCGAACACAAACGCGCACAAGTACGCGTATGTGAGCGAACCTCATCGTAAAACCATACGACCTCTACTTCGTTTCGACCAAAGGTGAACAACCCTTTGTTTGGGACTCTAAAAACTCGACGCTATACTGGCAGTGGGTTTAACTACAGGCCGCAAGCGGTACTAGATGTACGTAACGGTCCCCAGGTAGATGTCGATAAGAAGGCCGATGAGGAAAACCCATCCGAACTCCTACTGAGCCTGAATGTGACAATCTCCGCACAGTCCGGTCTGTTCGTCTAAGAGTATCGCATATCGGGCCTATGGGGCGGTTAACGTCAGTCCCCTAATAGCAGTATAAGTCATGTCGGAGTGTACTCAAAAACACCCTGAGAAACTACAAGAATACCTACAATTAAATCTCGGTTGCCCTGGCCAGGGACTTTGTGTAAAAGCTTTCCAAAGAAAGCGCGATATCAACCCACAATACCGGGAGAGACGAATCATATCTAACCGCCACTGACTCCAAGTGCTTCGGGACTGCACCCAACTACTACCTGTTTGCACGACTCAATAGAGCCGTGGTAGGGTAGTAATCAAATAACAGTGGGAACACACTCGAGGCGAAGCAGCAGTGTCAAGTCAACGGACTAAGCTGTACTCATATCACCTGGGAACTGTTAACTGACGATAGGTATAGTACCAACCAACAGTCCCCGGGGAGTCCTGTCAAGTGTACTCATAACATAACGAGCACCTGTGTACTATCTCGAGTACGACGTACTGATGGCTGTGGGACAAACCATCTCCCCTGTTGGGATGAGAAGCGTACACACCAGTCTACTCTGGAGTATCGATGCCCTGTCTCGATAATCCTACGACCAGGGACCTGTATAAGGATGTGCTTGTAAACTACCTAACCCCTACAAGTGTGACTGCTATCACAATACTGGAAGTCAAGCAAATATCCTAAGGGCTCTATCAATATGTATTAGTGATACGTTGAAAGAAACATATACACATATTAAGATAGATACTAACCAAGTAGCCTACTACCATCTTGAACAAGACTGTTATAAATCCGTGTATATATCCCAAGCTTCCAAAATGTAATATACAAACTAGTACTATACAATAATGGCCTCTAGTGCATATCACACTAACAATCTTCCACTTGCACTAAGGCCATGTGCTGGCATTTCGCAGACCTATCATCTCGAATAGCCTCTCGAACAGCGTATGAGGGATGGCCTTTGTGAATGGGTCTGCAGTGTTATCCTTTGTAGCAACCCTCCGAACCTCGATCTCCTGGTGATCCACGATTTCCTTGATCAGGTAATATCTCCTCAAGATGTGTCTGGACTTCTGATGGACCTGGGTTCCTTCGCTAAAGCTATAGCCCCGTTGTTGTCACAATACAGAGGTATTGGATCAACAATAGACGGAACCACCTGAACTTTTGTTAACAACATCCTCATCAAGACTGCTTCTTTTGCGGCACCAGAAGCAGCGATATATTCCGCTTCCATCGTCGAGTCAGCAACGGTTTCCTGTTTGGAACTCTTCCAACAGACCGCCCCTCCATTGAGGGTAAAGACATAATCCGACATTGATTTGGAGTCATCCTTGTCACTCTGGAAGCTGGAGTCAGCAAAGGCCTCGATCTGGAAGTCTTTTCCGCCGTAAACCAAGAACATTTTCTTAGTCTTTCTCAGGTACTTGAGAATGTTCTTTACTGCTATCCAGTGCTTCTCCCAGGGTTTGACTGATACCGGCTTACCACGCTCAGTGCATAAGCTACATCTGGTCCGGTACACAACATCGCATACATTATAGAGCCTACCGTAGAAGCGTAGGGTATAATAGATATGCGATCCCTTTCCAAATCAGTCTTGGGAGACAACTCTTTGGAGTGGGTTATTCCGAGACAAGCCGGTAAATTACCGCGCTTAAAATCTTCTATACTGAATCTTTTCAGTATGGTGTCGATGTACCTGAACTGCGAAAGTCCCAACATCCTTTTAGATCTATCACGATAGATCTGGATCCCCAGAATGTAAGAGGCATCACCCAGGTCATTCATGGAGAACCTGTATGACAAGAACCCTTTAACAGATTGTAGCAAAGGAATGTCATTTCGTATCAAGAGAATGTCATCCACGTACAAGACGAGAAATACATCAGTTCGTGCTACAATCTTACTATAAATGCATGGCTCATCTGGATTTTTGATAAAGTCAAATTCTTCGACTGTCTCATCAAAATAGATGTTCCAACTCCGCGATGCCTGCTTCAGTCCATAAATGGACTTAAGCAACTTGCACACATTCCCGCTGCTCCCACTCTGAATGAAACCCTCTGGCTGGTCCATATAGACACACACCTCTAAATTTCCATTTAGAAAAGAGTTTTTTACATCCATTTACCAAATCTCATAATCATGGAAGGCAGCAGTGGCAAGAAGGATCCGAATGGATTTGAGCATAGCCACTGGAGAAAAGGTTTTGACATAGTCCAAACCAGGTCTTTAACGAAATCCTTTTGCAACAAATCTAGCCTTATAGGTTTCAACCTGTCCATCTACACGAATCTTCTTTCTGAAGATCCATTTGCACCCTATGGGTTTTACCCCTTCTGGAGTAATGTCCAAAGTCCATACATTGTGGGTGTACATGGACTCCATCTCGGACCGCATTGCATCCAGCCATTTTACCGTGTCAGGGCTCTGAATGGCCCGCTGGAAGTTAGTCGGCTCATCATTATCAATGTAATGGTTTGAAAATCGCTTAGGTGAAATTTCGGATAATCGGTAAAATACTGGTGTTTTCCGTAAAAACCAAGATTTAATTATTCTTCAGCAAAAAATTAAATAGACCTATTCTAACTATGTAATTGCTAGTATTTGGTATTTAATGGGTCACTTATAAAATTTCTGGATTACAAAAATATTTCCGTAATTAATTATTTTTAATATTATTTTAAGCCTTCACTAATACATTTAATTAGTGATAATTACAAATTGGAATGGGTTAATACATGTTTTTTGCATCATGGCATATTAAACCAAGACGTAACATATTGTTTTTGTGGTGAAAAGAAGTCATGAAAATGGTTTTAGAAAATATAAAAGAAAAGGCTTATTTTGTGAAAATAACTAAATAGAAATTGAGGTATGGTTCTAGTTTGACTTGGGGGTTTTGGTGTTATTTTTTTTTTTTTTGAAACCACACTCACACAAACACCCAAAATCCCCCTTTAATGGCCGAGCCCAGCAGGAAACCCCCCTCCCCCAATTCCTTCACCTCATTTGGAAAGAAAACAAAGGAAAAAGAAAATTTAAAAAGAAAACAAGAATGAAAGAGTATGGGCTTTGTTTACTTGAGCAACTTTGTTGACTTGCACACCCTTACCTCTCTCTTCCCCTTACCCAATTTGGTCAAGCCCCTTCCCTACTTCAGCAGCAGCCCCCTCCCAAAATCCCCATCTCATTCTCTTGAAAAATTAATCAAAATTGCCTTAAAAATCCATCAAAACTTCGACAACTCCAAAATCTAATCCCTACCCATTTTTCCTTGGCCATTCAAGCATGGATCTTGGAGCTTGGAAGCAAGTTTAGGAGGCTAGATTGCAAGTTTGATCTATGGGTTGTGAGGTATAAATCTTGACCCTTTTGTTTAATTGTTTGTTATTACTTCAAACAAAGTTAATGAAGGGTTTAATTTAGGTTTTAAATTGCAACTCTAAATTCAAGATTTGGGGTTTGTGAAATTCAAGTTAGGGTTTTATTATGTAATTATGGTTGCAAAGTGTAATTTATCACCTTATGAAATGAAAAACCTAATCTAGTTGCTAGTTTGGAATTTGGTAATTCATAATTGTAATAATTAAGCTATATTTCAAACTAGGTTTTAAAATTAAGTTAAATTGTAACATTAAAAATCTAATCAGGGTTTTCATGGCATCATTAAATTTATAAATTGTAGTTTACCACCTTAGATCATGAAAAACCTAGTCAAATTCTTGATTTGTGTATCGTTACTTTGATAATTGTTTAAATTTGGATAATTTAGCAAATTAGAATTTTTGGGTTAATGAAAAGTGTTGAAATTAAATTGTGGAAATGGTTTGTAAGACTTATTTAAGATGTTTAATAAGTATTATGGCCATTAGAATTGTTAAAACATCATGTTTTGTTTTAAAACGGCTAATTGATGCTTACTAGGTTTCTTGTAATAAATCGAATTAATCAATTTATTGGTTTTGATTATTTCAACTTATTTCATATATATATTTAGTGTGTTGCGAAACCACGAATTGTACGTTTGGGTTTTTCTCGATCAATCGGCGTCTGTAAGCCGATATCGAGGGTTATTTGGTTCTTTTGCATGAGCAGACCATAGGTTTTGACCGATGTGAGATTCGTGTGTCGTTTTGGTCATGAGTCGGATTTTATTGTGATACTATATGTTATGATACGTAGGTACCCTCACGAGGACTTTGAGACGATAAGAAAGTGCGTGGCGACATCGGCATCGGCAAGCGAAGATCGAGGTGAGTAGATATATATCTACGGGGTGAGTCGGGTGGATGGCGTATAGCACCCCGGCAAATTCATAAGATTTTGATGTGACGTGGTATAGAGATACATATATGGGTTATTGCGAGATATGAACCTTAGAAAGAAAAGCATTAGGAGATCATGGGTTAGTGTTATCGAAAGTTGAAGAAAGGATTTAGTTGGTTTCTTAGTCGTGAACCCTAGAGTAAGGTTGTACATACACATATACACACACGGGATATGGTTTTGGGTGTATATGTCATATGTATATTTATATATATATATATGTGGTTGTATTGGTGCTTATATATATACATACATGTATACATGGATGTTGAGGATAGTATATGGTACTTGGAGATGAGTCGATATAATTGGGCATGATGCCGTGAGATCAGTGATGCGATTTGGTTCGTACTATGAGATACGACAGGAGATTATAGCGGATCTTTAGGCGATGTGTTTCAGACACACGCACGTATATTTGTTGATGGCATCAGTATGTACTAGACTTAGATCTGTACCCCAGTTCATGACATATGATGATAAGGATACCAGATGAGTAATGAGATAAAATGTGATATTTGACCCGTACCCTGATTTGGGATGCCGTACGATGGACTTACCGTACGAACTATATTGATAATAGATCCGCACTCTTGACTCGAGGATGTCATATTATACAGTGTATCGTATGGGAAACTATTGAGGCGGGATCACCGACTATTATATATATATCGACTCAGACTTAGGTGGTTTCCTTACCCTTTTCGATTATCCTGTTAGCTCAGTCATGTAGTTTATTTGTAGATGTTAGACTAAATTCGATTCATACCTATTTCAAAACTAACGAATCATATGTATTTTAAAGTCAGGACAGGGGATTCTACGGATATTTCAAAGAGCATATCTTTTCTTAAAAACACTGTAGCCCTTATTTTCAAAGCACCACGATTCGTATTATTTCAAATGGCAAAACAGTATGACACATGTATAGCAGTGTAGATCCCTTATTGTTAAATTATCGTTCATGTTCCGCATATTATTGTTGCATTTTCTATTCGTTGCCATTTATTATGTTGTTATCGTCTCATTGCATGTTTATTGTGTACTTAGTGATTATGAAACCATGTTGTCAGGACACCAGCACTATTACCGATGATGCGTATGTTCCACATACACTAGCTTGCCGGCTCACACACATCATCATCGGTAATTGCCATGTCACTTACACTTTAGAACATATTATTTCATTGATATAATCAGCTAAATGCTAGTTACCACATAATATTTGCGTGATTGCTCTCATGTGTTATCTTAGAGATTGTATTCTTTACATAGATACTTCATGCATTCATATATTCATTGGTTATGCAGTATTATGGAGATTTATGCCGGTTTTCATTGTTATTGACATGGTGACTTGATGATTTCGGATACTTTTTTAGATTTTCTGAATTTGGAAACCGCATGAGAATGTTTTATAAACTGATGTTTTATTTAAAAGATAAAGATGCGACTTTCCTTGATATGATATGTATTGTCCACCATGATATTTTCTAGGTTCTGAGATGGTTTTCGAAACCCGATTCGAGGAGTTGGACGAACCGTCTGTGGGTACATGGTAGACCCGGTATGGTACCCCAGGGCAAGAAGCTCGAGTTGTAGACGATGAGCCGGGTAGGGTAAGACTGCCTACCGGTGATTGTTTGGCGCGGCGGATATTCGGAGGATACCGTTCATGGTCGCGTGATTGATTATTTGGGCCGATCAAGACCGACGGAGCCCGAGGTATTGAGATATTGAAATTTGAGACACTGAGATATCGAGATTTGATGATACAGGCCAGTCCGAATAGCCGGAGCCTGAGATTTTGAGATTCATGTTTTGTGTCGATACTTGACACTGACTTCTCTATTGATTTCATTGATGATATTCGATTTATATACATACAGGAATCTCATTAAATAAAGAAAATAGTTGTCTGACTCATGATGTATTCTGTTTCCATTCGTAATGCATTCATATATCATATATCTGATATGTTGCTATCTGAGGCACCGTCACGAGCACGTAGTATTGCACTTATATGTGGATGGATCAGATATTATTTGAGGATAGTACTTGATATGACCTAGGATGCGTCATACATGCGATTTCTGCTCTGTGATGTTTTGTACTCATGAGTTGGCAACTCACCCCCGTTGTGCCACAGTTCCTTGCAGGTTTTGCCGTACAGGTTTCGTTGCGGCTTTTCTGGCACACTGCTCCCATTCCGAGTGATTGCTTTGGTAGTGGGTTCACTTAAATCATGACCACCCTTGTATTTTATTTTCATTGTTGTATCTAGAAACTCCATCAACCAGACATGTATTTATTTCGACCTTAGAGTCGTGCGTTGTATTATTATGGTTTTCATGTTGATTTGAGTTTCTTTTGAGTTTTGATCCTCGCCCTTCGGGGATGTATATTATCTTGCTTGTGTAGTTGTGATCGTCGATTGACGAAGAGCTAGCTCCCGCTTGGGGATGCCTTTTATCATTTCGTATACTATTCATATTGTACCTGGTTTGGGGCCAGTATTTACAAAGGAAACTCTGCCGAAATTTTCAGAAAAGACATGATGTTTTAAAAGACGCATAATTCGGCTTATGCTATTAAAACTTCTTGCTTAAAAATTGGGTTTTTTTCCTTCACTCTACTGCTTTACTTGGTTTGGATTTCTGGGTTTTGGCTTACTTAGATTACGTACGCCTCGAGACGTTTCGTAGTTTAAGTGTCGGTCATGTTCCGTACTTTTTGGGTCTTGACAAAGTTGGTATCAGAGTGTTAGGTTTTACCTTCTGAGTGTAGGATGACCCTTGGTTGATGGAGTAGGTGACTTAAGAAGAGTGACGTGCCGTGTGTATGTTCCACGACATACTTATGATACGATACTCCGCTTAAGAAGCCTTAAGATGTACATTTCTTTGCACAGTATTATCTTCATTCTTTTATCTATCCTCTTCAGTAACGGTTTATGGTTTTGCTGCCATGATTAGACGGACAGAGAATGCTACGGCTAGAGTTGCATCAGCATGAGCTCGTCATGGACGAGGACTGACCAGGATGTGATTCTAGGGACATACGATTGCATAGAGGCGTCGTTTATTTGTGTTTTCGTGCTATGAGCGTTTGATGGATCGATTTTACGAGATTTTTCGGACATGCAGATCAGCACCAGAGGATTGGGCCACTGCTAGAGGCAGCCAGAATGTGATGACCGTCAAAATACTGATTATTTTGATGATTGAGGCACTGTTCAGCGTGCGGACGAATAAGCCAGTGATTGCTGCGAGTGACAAGATATCGCCCTAGATGTTTGAAGCTAATTCCGCACGAGTTATACTTCGAGATATGATTGATGGTCGCTAGTCACCAAAGATGAAAGACTAGGTCATGTGACTCATTGCCTACCCCGATGCGAGGTCATCAGATTGATTGATTCCAGTTAGAGACGACTTCACGCAGGTACGTTGAGAGTCGATAGAGACGATAGAATGTTAGGAACCCATTTTCCAAGTTTAAAGTATTCGGAAAACAATGCAAGTAATTCTACGGACCCTCTAGAAGAATGAAACCCTAACTCGATATAATGACCATGAGAATGCTTCGAAACCTTAGGGTTTACAGCAGTTCAGTGGTACCATTAATGAGGCTTGGGTTTGCCCTTCTAAGGTTGGTCCATAGGTGTTGTAGCATATATTCGATACTATTAAACTGTACCCAAGATGTTGAGCTCTTGGGGGATTATTGAACGTTGACGAATCGATCGAAAGGTTCGGCATCATTCGGATATCAGGTGATGGGATACATTGCTTGGAAGACTCCAGATACAAGTATGGCCATTGGAGCGCAGTCCATGCAGCCACGAGAGACGAGTCCGAAGCAGTCGACATTAGAGAAAAGTGGAGTAAAAGGTTTGTACGAGATCTTGATGAGATGACGTTCCACTCTGCTGACATCAAAGATGTGATACGCATGCAGAGGCGTCATATATGGATATATCTTCCAGAAGGAGTCGCGATGAATATGCAGCCATTCCGGAACAACAAACAGATTTAGTAAAGGATGATGACTTCCGGGCAGTTCGGCAGAAACAAGATTAGGAGAGACTTCGACAGAACCTTTCTGGAATACTATATGAGAAGATTTGGACGCAGGACCGGTCATATGACGCACACCCAGTAGGCCAGAGTTCGGCATCGTCGACGAGACATGTTATGAGTGACCGTGACAATTGGCCAGAGATCTTAGAGGATGTGCCAGGGCGAGACTGTTCCCGTTATCTTTGATTTCGGTATTTTGGACGGTTTATTTGCATGAATGAGATTTTGTGCACCACACTTGCACTTGACTTCAGTTTGACGTCATTTGAGATATTGATTTTGATTCCATGCCTATGACATGTATATGATTTGACATGTGTTTTTTGCTTAGCTTTCATACACTTTTAGTATTATGATTCGACTTTTTGCACGCTGATGCATATGGTTATGAGGTTATATACCATGGTATACCTGATTGGATCAGGATTTGAGATGTGATGTATACCGTCGATTTCGATTGTGATGCTCAATATTTGTTTTCGTGCACCTTGTGCACTTGATTGGATTTTGCGCATGTTCGGCGCTTGACATTGGATTTCGTGCATGTTGGACGCACTTGATTTAGATTTTATTCGTGCATGATTGACGCACCTGATTTTGATTTTCACGCATGTTGGGCGCATGATATGAGATGCGATTTTGGTGCACACCAGATGCACTAAATCGGGATTCTTTGTGCATATCAGATGCACCGGATATTGCTGTCAGGCACACCCGTTGCCTTTGACAGGTGTTTCGTGAACACCCGTTGCGCTTAGCTTTTGTTTCTATGCACATGTATAGCACATTCATGGATTTCGATTTCCGTGCGCACCAGACTCACGTGGCATTCTTATATATATTTGGGGATTGATTTTGAGCAGTATGTTTTTATGATATTTACTATTTGGCATAGTAGCTGAGTAGGACTATTCCGAGTACAGTACCTGAACATATTTTGCATGTATTGAAAGTTATCGAAGGGATTTCCAAAGAGGAGCTATAGTCTCAGTATTTACATACGTGTCCGAGATGACACGAAACATTTTATAAAGGAAACCCTTCTAAATCATTTTCAAAACGGCGAGATGTGCATATTAAACAAAGGATATACATATATATATAGTTATTTTCTTACAATAGACGCCCGCCACTGTGCAGTGATACGCGCATCGCACAACGACTTAAAAGGTTTGGCATGCATTTCTTCCAGATGTTTTAATGATGTTTACATGTATAGTTGATGTATATCCTGTTGGTTTTCGTATTGGGCTTTGACATTGATGTCTTCACCATAACTCCGATGATTGCGAGATACTTGACGAAGTTTTGATTTGGTTTATATACTCGTTTTCATGCGTATGCATTGCGCTATGATGTGATTTATGTGTTTATGATTTCGGAGCCCCGACGACTTGATCTTTTTACTGGAATATTTTAGTATTTGGGGGAGTTTTGATTTTAAATTCGGAGACCAAATTTCTTTAACGGGGGAAGATTGTAACGGTTTGAAAATCGCTTAGGTGAAATTTCGGATAATCGGTAAATACTGGTGTTTTCCGTAAAAAACAAGATATAATTATTCTTCAACATAAAATTAAATAGACCTATTCTAGATATATAATTGCTAGTATTTAGTATTTAATGGGTCACTTATAAAATTTCTGCATTACAAAAATATTTCCGTAATTAATTATTTTTAATATTATTTTAAGGCTTCACTAATAAATTTAATTAGTGATAATTACAAATTGGAATGGGTTAATACAAGTTTTGTGCATCATGGAATATTAAACCAAGACATAACATGTTTTTTTTGTGGTGAAAAGAAGTCGTGAAAATGGTTTTAGAAAATATAAAAGAAAAGGCTTATTTTGTGAAAATAACTAAATAGAAATTGAGCTATGGTGCTAGTTTGACTTGGGGGTTTTGGTGTTATCTTTTTTTTTTGAAACCACACTCACACAAACACCCAAATCCCCCTTTTAATGGCCGAGCCCAGCAGGAACACCCACCCACCCAAATTCCTTCAGCTCATTTGGAAAGAAAACAAAGGAAAAAGAAAATTTAAAAAGAAAACAAGAATGAAAGAGTATGGGCTTTGTTGACTTGGGCAACTTTGTTGACTTGCACACCCTTACCTCTTTCTTCCCCTCACCCAATTTGGCCGAGCCCCTTCTCCACTTCAGCAGCAGCCCCCTCCCAAAATCCCCCTCTCATTCTCCTGAGAAATTAATCAAAATTGCCTCAAAAATCCATCAAAACTCCCACAACTCCAAAATCTAATCCCTACCCATTTTTCCTTGGCCATTCAAGCATGGATCTTGGAGCTTGGAAGCAAGTTTGGGAGGCTAGATTGCAAGTTTGATCTATGGGTTGTGAGGTATAAATCATGACCCTTTTGTTTAATTGTTTGTTATTACTTCAAACTAAGTTAATGAAGGGTTTAATTTAGGTTTTAAATTGCAAGTCTAAATTCAAGATTTGGGGTTTGTCAAATTCAAGTTAGGGTTTTATTATGTAATTATGGCTGAAAAGTGTAATTTATCACCTTATGAAATGAAAAACCTAATCTAGTTGCTATTTTGCAATTTGTTAATTTAAAATTGTAATAATTAAGCTATATTGCAAACTAGGTTTTAAAATTAAGTTAAATTGTAAGATTAAAAATCTAATTAGGGTCTTCATGACATCATTAAATTTATAAATTGTAGTTTACCACCTTAGATCATGAAAAACCTAGTCAAATTGTTGATTTGTGTATTGTTACTTTGAAATTTTTTTAAATTTGGATAATTTTGCAAAATAGAATTTTTGGGTTAATGAAAATTGTTGAAATTAAATTGTGGAAATGGTTTATATGACTTATTTAAGATGTTTAATGTGTTATGGCCATTAGAATTGTTAAAACATCAAGTTTTGTTTTAAAACGGCTAATTGATACTTACTAGGTTTCTTGTAATAAATCGATTTAATCAATTTATTGGTTTTGATGATATCAACCTATTTCATATATATGTTTAGTGTGTTGCGAAACCACGAATTGTACGTTTGGATTTTTCTCGATCAATCAGCGTTTGTATGCCGATATCGAGGGTTATTTGGTTCTTTTGCATGAGCAAACCATAGGTTTTGACCGATGTGAGATTCGTGTGTCGTTTTGGTCATGAGTCGGATATTAATGAGATACGTTGTGTTATGATACGTAGGTACCCTCACGAGGACTTCGAGACAACAAGAAAGCGCGTGGCAACATCGGCATTGGCAAGCGAAGATCGAGGTGAGTAAATATATATCTACGGGGGGAGTCGGGTGGATGGCATATAGCACCCCCGCAAATTCATAAGATTTTGATGTGACATTGTATAGAGATACATATATGGGTTATTGCGAGATATGAACCTTAGAAAGAAAAGCATTAGGAGATCATGGGTTAGTCTTAGCGAAAATTGACGAAAAGATTTAGTTGGTTTCTTAGTCGTGAACCCTAGAGTAAGGTTGTACACACACATATACACACACGGGATATAGGTTTGGGTGTATACGTTATATGTATATATATATATATGTATATGTAGGTGTATTGGTGCTTATATATATATATACATACACGTATACACGGATGTTGAGGATAGTATATGGTACTTGGTGATGAGTCGATGTGATTGGGCATGATGCCGTGATATCAGTGATGTGATTTGGTATGTACTAAGAGATACGACAGGAGATTATAGCGGATCTTTAGGCGATGTGTTTCAGACACACGCACGTATATTTGTTGATGGTATCAGTTTGTACTAGACTTAGATCTGTACCCCAGTTCATGACATATGATGATGATACCAGATGAGTAATGAGATAAAATATGATATTTGACCCGTACACTAATTTGGGATGCCGTACAATGGACTTACCGTACGAGCTATATTGATGATAGATCTGCACTCTTGACTCGAGTTTGTCATATTATACAGTGTATCATATGGGATACTATTGAGGCGGGATCACCGACTATTATATATATATTGAATCAGACTTATCTGGTTTCCTTACCCTTTTCGATTAGCCTGTTAGCTCAGTCCTGTAGTTTATTTGTAGATGTTAGACTAGATTCGATTCATACCTATTTCAAAACGAACGAATCGTATGTATTTTAAAGACAAGACAAGGGATTCTACGGATATTTCAAAGGGCGTATCTTTTCTTAAAAACACCGTAGCCCTTATTTTCAAAACACCACGATTCGTATTATTTCAAATGGCAAAGCAGTATGACACATGTATAGCAGTGTAGATCCCTTATTGTTACATTATCATTCATGTTCCGCATATTATTGTTGCATTTACTATTCATTGCCATTTATTATGTTGTTCTCGTCTCATTGCATGTTTATTGTGTACTTAGTGATTATGGAACCATGTTGTCAGGATACCAGCACCATTACCGATGATGCGTATGTTCTACATAGACTTACTTGCCGGTTCACACACATCATCATCGGTAATTGCCATGTCACGTGCACTTTAGAACATATTATTTCATTGATATAATCAGCTAAATACTAGTTACCTCATAATATTTGCGTGATTACTCTCATGTGTTATCTTATAGATTGTATTCTTTACATAGATACTTTATGCATTCATATATTCATTGGTTATGCCGTATTATGGAGATTTATGCCAGTTTTCATTGTTATTGACATGGTGACTTGATGATTTCGGATCCTTCTTGAGATTTTATGAATTTGGAAACCGCATGAGAAAGTTTTATAAACTGAAGTTTTATTTTAAAGAGAAAGATGTGGTTTTCATTGATATGATAAGTGTTGTCCACCATGATGTTTTCTCGGTTCTGAGATGATTTTCAAGACCCGATTCGAGGAGTTGGATGAACCGTCTACGGGTATATGGTGGACCCGGTATGGTACCCCGGGGCAAAAAGCTCGAGTTGTAGACGATGAGCCCGGTAGGGGAAGACTGCCTACCGGTGATTGTTTAGCGTGGCGGATATCTGGAGGATACCGTTCGTGGTCGTGTGATTGATGATATGCGCCGATCCGGACTGACGGAGCCCGAGGTATTGCGATATTGAGATATTGAGATTTGAGACTTTGAGATATTGAGATTTGATGATACAGGCCAGTCCGGATAGCCGGAGCCTGAAATATTGAGATATTGAGATTCATGTTTTGTGTCGACGCTTGACACTGATTTCACTGTTGATTTCATTGATGATATTCGATTTATATACATACAGGAATCTCATTAAATAAAGAATACAGTTGTCTCACCCATGATGTGTTCTGTTTCCATTCATAATGCATTCATACATCATATATCTGATATGTTGCTATCTGAGGCACTGACACGAGCACGTAGTATTGCACTTATATGTAGATAGATTAGGATATTATTTGAGGATAGTACTTGATATGACCTAAGATGCGCCATACATGCGATTTCTGCTCTGTGATGTTTTCTACTCACGAGTTGGCAACTCACCCCCGTTGTGCCACAGTTCTTTGAAGGTTTTGCCGTTCAGGTTTCGTTGCGGCTTTTCTGGCACACAGCTCCCATTCTAAGTGTTTGCTTTAGTAGGTGGGTTCACTCGCATCATGACCACCCTTCTATTTTATTTTCATTGTTGTATCTAGAAACTCCATCAACCAGACTTGTATTTATTTCGACCTTAGATTCGTGCGTTGTATTATTATGGTTTTCATGTTGATTTGAGTTTCTTTTAAGTTTTGATCCTCGCCCTTCGGCGTTGTATATTATCTTGCTTGCGTGGTTGTGACCGTCGATTGACGAAGAGCTAGCTCCCACTTGAGGATGCCTTTTATCATTTCGTATACTATTCATGTTGTACCCCGTTTGGGACCAGAATTTAAAAAGGAAACTCTGCCGAAATTTTCAAAAAAGAATTGATGTTTTAAAAGACGCATAATTCGGCTTATGCTATTAAAACTTCTTGCTTAAAAATTAGTTTTTTTCTTCACTCTACTGCTTTACTTTGTTTGGATTTCTGGGTTTTGGCTTACTTAGATTACGTACGCGTCGGACGTTTCGTAATTTATGTGCCGGTCATGTTCCGTACTTTTCGGGTCGTGACAATCAATGATACACTTCTCTCTATCCCCGTCTTTGAGAAAACCGTAGTATCTCTCTGGCGGTTGAGACAGCCTACTACTCCTGCGGAGTGATGCGGGGATGTCCTGTTCTTTTGAAACTTCTGGTTCCACCAAGCTTTCAGTAATAGCTTGTGGTTATGGAATTTCTTCAAGTTCTATTGCGCTCCCACTTTTTTCTGTAGGGTTACCTAGGATGGCAGCATGGTTTCGGGAGGCATCGTCCATTCCGTTTTTTTAATTTTTGTCGTTCTAAATAACTCTAACAAAGAATCTTTAACTAGAAATTTAAACAAACAAGCAATGTTAAGAACTTAACATCTAAGTGAATGAGGAATACAACCTTTCTAGATCGGTCCTTCACTTCAAAAGCTCCGTGTAGTAGTCCATTCGCTGCGAGTTGTAATCTCCCGTACTCTAGAAAAGGTTACTTTGGAGAAATGAACAAGCTTGCTCGAAGTCTTCGAGGCCGAAAATGATCTACGTCGAGAAGACTCAAGCACATGCTACCTCTTCACTAAATTAGGGTTTAGTGAAGAAAACATCCTAAACTAAATGGCTAATAGTAGAGGATGATGAAGTAGGAAATGGGCTCTCTTTAGTTTTCTTTTTCTCACATTATTTTCTCACCATAGAAAAAGCTAGTAAGCTTTTTCTCTCATGAAGAGGAAGAAGAAGAAGTGTGGAGAGAATGAATGAACACATGAGGTGAGAATAACAATCATGGGTGAGTTAGTGCCATACACTAACTCATGTAGAGAATAAACCATGGGTTAATAAATATCTTCAAGTAAAACAAAATGAGTGGACTTGGTCAATAGTTCCACAAGCTTCTACAAGCTTCAACCATGTGACTAATTACCACTAATTTTGTGAATTACCAAGATAAATAAAACCCTCACATTATTTTAAGTATGGTGTAAGTCTCATACACCCATGTTGAATGTGGCATCAAGCATGACACAAAATAATGTACATTAATATATATCACATATATACCAAGTGTACACAAGTGAGAAAAGAAATCTTGAGTGAGCTAATATTAGTTAATATAAGATAATATATCAAATATATAATTATACATTAAATTATTAAAACAACACTTGATTTAATAATCCGGCTATATCATATTCAACCAACTAATATCAAATGTAACAATCCATCGAATCAACACTTGATCCGATAACCCGGTTATATCTCATATAACCGTCCGATATCACATATCGCGAGAATAGAATGCGGTATCATATACGCGCATTAATCTTGGTCCCGCAGATATCACATATGTGCTCCTACTTCGTTTCGCATGAACCAGGAAACCTCTGTGTAAGACTCTAAAGACTCGTCAATACGCCGGCAGTAGGTGATGATCATATCAAACACCCACAGGCCGCAAGCGGACTGCTAAACGTAACGGCCACCCGGCAATTGAGCGATCAGAAGATCAATGTTCATACCAGAATATTGCATTTTATACCGCCCATTCTTACGCTCGTTTGTTTATAGGCAGGTGCTTTTAATCCATGTTTGCTACATATTTACAGGCCACAGTTTTCTAGTCCAAAATAACTCAATTAACACAAAATCTCCATTGTTACGCCAAAATACAGAACATCTGTTGACAGCAGATAAAAGCCGGGTTCCGTTCATCCGTATCCGTCCAGTGCCGCGCACTGGTTCCTGAGACAAGACATATGACAGTGGTCATTCGTGTCTCGGAGAAGCACAGAGCACGAAAGGGGCAGCACAAGAATCAATAGGTGCGCGGAGCTCGAGGGAGAAAGGTCAAATCAATCAAAAGTGTAGCTATGTTTGGACTGTGCAGATCTGAAGCAATTGTGGAAGCAATTTGCAATTTGGTATATGTAGAACAACATAGGACAGAAGAACAGACAAAGCCACAAAGTATGACATGTCAAATCATCTAAATGGCCGCGGTTCCGCGGCATAAGCGCTCTTAGGCCGCGGAACCGCGGCCATATAGCCTCCTCAGATGATTATTTTTCAGGGGTAGGTTTGTCTTTTCCTGTAGGGTCAGAATGTTGCCCTAGATTTCCAGCTCCCTGCGTATAAATACCCCAGTTCTGAGCCAAGCCAAGGAGTTCATTCTTAAGCCTTTTTTTTGTTAGTTTTTAGTCTTCTTCTTCTTCTTCTTCTTCTTCTTCATTCCTTCCTCCATTAAAATGTAGTGAGAGCATTGAGTGGATGTTAAATGAAGATGAGGGTTTTTATATCATTCTTTTGTTTAGCTTCCCCTTGAGATCCTTGCTTTCTCTTGATCTTTCAACCTCTTCATTGAGCTTGAAAGTTTAAGGGTTGGTTATTGATCTCAAGGGTTGTATCTTCATATGGAATTTGTGCTTCATTTTGCATTGGGTTTTAAGCTCTCTCTTGATCTTGCAACCTCTTAATTGAGCTTGCAAGTTTAAGTTTGGGTTATTAAACCCACGTTGTGTAACTTGTTCCATGGTTTCTAGTTCTCTTTCTTGCTTATTTCTTTCTTGCTTTTTATTACTTGCTTTACATTCATGCTTTACTTTCTTGCACTTTAAATTCCATGCCCATACTTAATTGTAATCTTTTCTTTTCTTTTGCTCTTTTTGGTTCGTTTTGTGAATGGCTGTAATTATTGTTGTTAAGAATAAATACGATATTGTAAGTTAATGTTTCTTTACTCATTTCCTTTTCCCGTTATTTTCCATTGAACTCCGCCCAAACGTTACGCAAGCGCTCCGTGAGGCACCCTACCCTACCAAGGTAACGGTGATTCCTAACCGCGATCGGTTGCGTTCGGTTTGGCCGGAGGCGAAAGCAAGAGACAAGAACGGAAGGAAAAGGGTAAATAAGCCGGATTCCATGAATTCCGTGCTTAAATCCGCTAATCCACGTTGTTGCCGATTGCTCTAGCTTCAATTGGTCATGACTCGGCTTAAAGGTTTTGAGTATGGATTTCTTTAGCTTACGCTTTAGTATCTTTTTCTTAACAACTTTATACTTGCATATATCACTTAGGATAGAACTGAACAAACATATACACATTCTTTATTGACACGTCTAAAACTCGAACGGACATACAACCATCTCTCTGTGGATCGACCCGTGCTCAACCGGCTAGCTGCAAAGCGACACCGTCCTGATCGCGGTTATAACTTTAGAACTTTGAACATCCGACACGCCAAAAGCGTGCGATCAATCAACAAGCAAGCATGTTCATACTCCTGCGAATCCAATCAGTAACACTACCGTACAGTTCGTTCTCTTCGTCAGATATGTCATATATCATCGCATGGGGACGGTAAAACGTCAGACCCCAATAGCCTTATAAGTCATGCCAATGCAAGTTCCATAACAGTTCGAGAAACTACTGATAACACTTACCAGTAAATCTCAACAACCCTGGCCATGGATTTCATGTTATGGCCAATCGAGCTTAGCGCAACATCAACCCCTAATACCCGGAGAGACGCATCCCCTCCTATCGCTCATTGCCTCCATGTGAATCGGGACTGTACCCAAAAAACACCTGTTTGCATGACTCAGTAGAGCCGTGGTAGGGTGGAAATAAAAGCACAGTGGGAGACACACAAGACTCTATGACGATCTTGGGTCGACAGACTAACCTGTACCAGTGTCAAAAGAGAATTGTTATCTAACGATGGGTATAATACCATCTAGGTGTTCTCGGCGAGTCCGTTCAGTGTACCCAGTTTCCACTGAGCACCCGTACACCATCTTTGATGTCAAACACCAATGGATGTGGGATCATCCATCACCCATCAAATGGGTTAAGATGCGTATATGCTAGTCTAGTCTTGAGCATCGATACCCTGTCTCGACACTCCCTCGACTAGGAACAATTATAGGGTGTACTTATAGACTACACCTGGCCCCACTAGTATGATCTCCACCATAGTCCTGGGTGTCAAGTACACATCCTAAAGGGCTTTGTCAACATGTGAGAGCAAGACAGCATCACGTATACAAGTCAACATGTTAAGATAACGAGAAACCAGATAGCATACTATCATATCGAACAAGAAAGTCCTCCCTACATATGTCCAATCATCCACTAAAATATACATCCCATGTACAGTAATGGCCTCTAGGGCATACATATAACTAACAATCTCCCACTTGCACTAAGGCCATTTGTCGCAGTATCATATATTTAACAATATAGCAGTAGCTGTAGTATCCCATACTCAACCATCCCAAAATCTCTCAAATTGTATTTCGGAAAGCAGGCCTTGGTGAGTGGATCCGCCGTGTTAACCTCAAAATCAACTCTCCTTACCTCGATCCGTTGGAGATCAACCATCTCCCTGATCAGGTGATACTAGTCTCAGAATATGTCCGTATCGCTGATGGGACTGGTGTCACGAGGCGAAAGCCACTACTCCATTGTTGTCACAATAACAGTTATTGGACGCTCAATGGTAGGAACCTTTCTCATCATATGAACAAGTAATGTCCAGACAATCTCTTTGGTAGCATCGTTGGTATCAATGTATTCAGTCTTTATCGTCTAGTATGCCACGGTATCTAGCTTGGAACTCTTCCAATCATATCGTCGTTCCACTGAGGGTAAAGACAATGCCTGTTACTGACTTTAAGTCGAACTTATCACTCTGGTAGCTGGAACCAAGAACTTTCTTTTAGTGCTTCTCAAGTACTTAAGAATGTCCACCACAACTGTCTAGATATTCTCCCAAGATCCGATTGATTCCTGATCACTATATCTAGTGAGTCATCTACATCTGGTTTGGTACATAACATCGCATACATGATAGAACCTATTACCAAAGCATAGGGTATCCCTTGCATGCGAGTGATCCATGAGTAAGTGGGCGAACCATCACGTTTAGAATCCTCCATACTAAACCCCTTTAGTATGGTGTTAATGTACTTGGATTTAGGACACTCCCAACATCCATATAGATCTATCACCATAGATCATAATCCACAAGATATAGTAGGTATCATCCAGATCTTATATTGAGAATCCTCGTGATAAGAGGAGCTTGACCGAATGTAGCATAGGAAAAACTTTCATGTCAAGAGTATGTCATCTACGTACAATACGTGGAATACAACCTTACTCTCTACAACCCTTATGTATATACAAGGTTCATCTACCCTTTTGATGAAGTCAAACACTTTGAATGCCAAATCAAAATAGATGTTCCAACTCCGAGATGCTTGCATTGGTCTTGACGGACTTAAGCATAGCTTTGAAAATCTCAAGTTTTCCATTTACACCAAGAATCTTCTCAAGATCCATTTTCTCCCAATGGGTTTTACCCCTTCAAGTGTAACATGCAAAGTCATACTTTGTTGGTATACATGGATTCCATCTTAGATCGCATAGCATCCATCCTTTTCACAGAGTTGCCACTCATGATGGCCTGCCTGAACCTAGTTAGGCCATCATCAACCATGATGCAATCCTCGCTCCTACTGTCACCGAGAAGACCGTAGTATCTCTCAAGTGTATAAGGAACCCTACCAGATTCACGGAGAGGCTGAGGTTCGTTGGAGACTATTGAATTCTTTGGTTTCACCAAATCGTTAGCTGTTAGTTTGTGTAGATGGAACTCCTTCCAGTTCTACCTCATGACCACTAATTTCTTCACAAGAAATTCATTTTCTAAAAAAGTGGCTTGCTGAGAAACAATACACCTTTTGCTCCTCAGATTGGTAGAAGATATTCCCTTACAAATGTTTGGGATATCCTAACAAACTTATAAGGAACTGACCTTTCCTCGAGTTTGTCCGAATTTTGCTTTTTAACATAAGCCGGACAACCCCATATCTTAACTCGTTTAAGACATGGTCTCTACCCATTTCATATCTCATATGGAATGGTAGGCACTAATTTGGATGGAACCCCATTCAATAGGTATGCAGCTTCTCAAGTGCATAACACCCAAAAGAAAACAGGTAACTCAGCAGTACCCATCATAGAGCGTGCCATATCTTATAGGGTGTGATACCTACGCCCCGATACACCGTTGTGCTGTGGTGTATACGAAAGAGTAAGTTGAGAGAGAATCACATTCTCCTTTTAGAAAAACAAGGAATTCCATGCCCAAGTATTCTCTTCTCCGATCACATCGAAGGACTTAATACTTCTACCCGTCGGTTCTTTAACTTCAAGCTTATATTCCTTGAATTTCTCAAAAGTTTCAGACTTGTGTTTCAACAGAAATATATGTCTGAATCCTGAGGGATAGTCGATGAATATAATGAAGTACAAAGAACCAATCTTGGCATTTGTAGACATAGGACCGTATACATCATCATGTATGCGTCTCAAGAGTTCAGTAACTCTTTCTCTGTTTCCAGTAAACGGAGTATTGGTCAGTTTACCTTTGAGATAAGATTGGAAAGTATCATAAGATGAAAATTCAAACAGATTCTTATATTCATCTTTATATAACTTAGCTGGTCGTGTCATATTGGTATGACCTAGTCTACAATGCCATAAGAAGGATTGGTTCATTTCTGAACTACTCCTCTAGTGTGTGTTCTATACACTTTGAAGTGTGGTTCGATTTAGAACGTATATGCTATTATATAACGTGCCTGATCGAATCAACTCTTGATTCAGGAGAATGTTCACAACATTATCCTCTAATACAAAATTATATCCTTCTTTAACTTAATAAAGAAAACGATGTAATGTTGTATATCAGGTTCGGTATGTAATAACATTCGTTCAGAATCAATGTATTAATACAAGGTGATATTTGCCAACTAATTTGGCTGCAACAATTGCACCATTCTCTGACCCTTAAAGACATATCACTCATTTTCAGTTCTCTACCTTTCAGTAGCTCATGTAACAGATTACATATGTGCGATCCTGATCCGGTATCACATACCCAGGACGTAGAGGATACTGAGAAACAGTTCTCGGTAATGAACACACCCAAAGAAGATGCATTAACATGCACTTTCTTCGATTGGGTAGCATGTGAATCCGGATATTCACCTATTTCCTGCTCAGTCTTATAATAATTATAAGAAAGAACGGAACCAACGTTCTCTAGGACAGTATAATAAGCAGGTTCGGTCAATGCATCCATATTATTATCTTGATTAAGGCGTGACATGGTTGCTACCAGGAGAGAGAAGAAAACACTCTACGTGCGCTCTTTATAAGATTAGATTGGTTATTATTTTATATAATATGGATGGCTCCCACTGTTTTTATTAAATCTTCCTTCAAACCCTAAAAGGTAAGATTAGCCGGGATTAATTACACCCTACAAATTCACCAATCTTTCAGCCAGGCCAGTACCGGTACTTTGAGGGAGGTTTCCCGTGCTTTCGCACGGACCTAATTAAAATAAACCTCATGTTCCCAGGGGCGTAACCCCGTTAACACCTTTCTAGACACCTACTTGATCGGCTAATTGTAATGTACAAAACTCTCCCAGGAGTAACTCTTACTCGTAGTGGGTATCGGGATCCAATTATCTCATAGAAGGTATGCAATCTCATTGCAAATTTCAACACTTGATATTCCCGATAATGGTTTTTACCCCTAGCACTTATGACCTTGACTATAATCAACATATCATAAGCACATGCCAAGTCCTACCCGTCATTTCTTGATTAATTAGACCCACTCATATGACCCTTGACTATGATCAACATAATCACATGACTGTCCTAGTTAATCGTATCATATGCGGTGTAGGAAGACATCACTTAGCTACCGTACACTACGCCTTGACTATGATCAACATACGCAGCACGAATACTGAGTACTCTACTTCCTAAAATGATGGAGGGCTACGCAGGTTTTTAAGGAAACCATGAGTGTAATGATCTTGATATCGTTGTAGAATCGAGTGATTTTGAAAAGGAGTGTTTTTTAGGTTTTTACTAGTTTTGCTAAGGAGGTCACTCCCGTTGAAGGAATCTCGGCTCTTTCCTTATCGAATAAGGTGCAGGATATTTCACAAATACCACTATGGAATGCAAAAACTATAAAAGCAACCAAAAGACAAACCGAGTTTGTAGCATCTGCTAATTTTGCTAATGACGTCACTCCCGGTGAAGGGATCTCGGCTCTTTCCTTATTGAATAAGGCGCTGGATATTCTACAAGGAATATCGCTATGCAAAGCAAGAACTAGAGCTACCAGTTTTTAAAACAAGTTTCACAACATCTTTATGTTTCTTTTATTTCATTAATCTCATTAATGAAGTCCCATTAATTTTGCTTCACAAGCATCACATATGAAACGAAAGCAGCAATATTAATTATATCTCATATATATATAATATAGGAATTCGTCTCAGAATATCTAGTGATCACATCACAGAAGAATCACATATGAAATATTAGATATACTAGGAATTCCGTGTTTTAATTTAAGCCCGAATAAAACACAGATTCTACGGTCCCGATGAATAGCCAAACCCACATCCCTAGACCCCTACGAGAACGGCAAGCAACCCTACCAATTCTAGAGTTAGGAGACCCGGTCTCGACTCCTCGAGATGGTCTCTCAGTAGACCCTAGAACCAGGTTACTTATGCTCCCCTCCTTGGGTCTATCTTAATGCGGAAAAGTAAATAATATACATCAATGGTGATATCATCCTCAACCCGGAAGTGCCCCAATAAAAGAATATTACATACAAGATTTTACATGAATGAAAATAAAAAAACTCTCATCTCAGATAAAAAAAACCCGGCTATTCAAAACAAGACGATCCAATATATCATATCACAGTAACACATAACATCACATGTCATCAACATAAGTAAATATGCATATCCTAAATGTCGTTGACATGTAGCACCGAAACCGGCGATACACCATATATTATACTTACGGTAGCAGAAAAGAAAGTGAAAAACCACAACAGTTGGATCCGCAACCACCTTAGACATCATAAACCCAATGTATCACATACTTTGGATTTCATGCCCAACAAATGAATTCCTTAGAAATCACATGCCTAACAATTATAAACCCCACATTTTAGTCTCGATATTGAAAACGCTTTTCAATAACCTGTCGGGTAATTCAACAAGATTCCCGACAACATGATCGAATGCTCATCGGGAACTTTAATAGACGGCCAAACCCCCTGATGCCGTCGACGAAGTGCACCAAGGCGGAACACCGCTGCCGCGAGCAGCCGAACGGATGCTTTTGGCAGCGGGGTTCTCCTACAGTCACTTGGTCGGGGCTATGGGTCGTGAATATCTAGTAAGGTTAGCCGGCGAGTATCCACGTACACTACGTAATTGTGACGGACTTTTGATCATATCAAAATCCCGTGGCAACTGATCAAATGAGACTAAATTGCTAGATTTATAAAATTCAAACTAGTTATCTCATAACTAATTGTGGATTCCAAATATTGTATCACAATTAAATATAGCTAGACGAAGTTAAACTTTTCGATCGAATAAACAAGAACCCAAAATTTCCTAATAAGCTCAACACTTGAGCGGAGTTCAAAAGGTAACCAGAAACTGCCACAGCTCCTATGAACTGGCCGTAGAAGGGTCAACCAATGACTCACATGTGGCACCGCTGAACTACCAAAACCCCTAGGGTTTGGTGGCTGTTCTGATGGTCACATAATCGAGTTAAGGTTTCGTTCTTCTAGAGGGTCCACAGAATCGCTTGCAAGATTTTCTGAAAATTTTAAACTCTGAAAAAGTCCAACACTTGGAAAATTTCCGGTGGGGAAAACTGGGTTATTGATATCCATTCAAAATTTTTAACATCGACTAAATAACCTGAATACATGTTAGAAGTACGACTACAAAACACTCCGAGTTGCTTTTGCAGAAAGTTAACATCACATGCAAATTTAGCAAAAACAAACAACACCTGAAACATCAAAACCCAGAGACTGGAACACAGGAAAAATTCCAGGGATGGAGCTCGGTTTTTGGCCGAGATGGGGGCTATGGTGGCCGGCCACTTTGTCCCCAAATTGCCTCAAATTTTGCCAGTGTTCATGTTATATCATATACAACACTCTGTACTTGTTTGGAAATTTTTTTGACAACAATAAAAATCGACAGAAACTGCAGTTTTGGATTTCAAGTTTCGGAGCAGTTTCGGTTTCGTAATCTAACAAATATCTTTTAAATTTCTAGCTTGTCTCTGATACCACTGTAGGGTTACCTAGGACGGCAACAAGGTTTCGGGAGGTATCGTCCTTGCCATTTTTAAATTTTTGTCATTCTAAATAACTCTAACCAAGAATCTTTAACTAGAAATTTAAACAAACAAGCAATGCTAACAACTTAACATCTAAGTGAATGAGGAATACAACCTTTGTAGATCAGTCCTTCACTTCAAAAGCTTCGTGTAGTAGTCCCTTCGCTGCGATTTGTAATCTCCCGAACTCTAGAATAGGTTGCCTTGGAGTAATTAACAAGCTTGCTCGAAGTCTTCGAGGCCGAAGATGATCTACGTCGAGGAGACTCAAGCTCATGCTACCTCTTCATTAAATTAGGGTTTAGTGAAGCAAACACCCTAAACTAAATGGCTAATAGTAGAGGATGATGAAATAGAAAATGGGCACTCTTTAGTTTTCTTTTTGTCACATTATTTTCTCACCATAGAAAAAGCAAGTAAGCTTTTTCTCTCATGAAGAGGAAGAAGAAGAAGTGAGGAGAGAATGAACTCATGAGGTGAGAATAACAACTATGGATGAGTTAGTGACATACACTAACTCATGTAGAGAATAAACCATGGGTTAACAAAGATGGTTGGGTTAATAAATATCTTCAAGTAAAACAAAATGAGTGGACTTGGTCAATGGTTCCACAAGCTTCTACAAGCTTCAACCATGTGACTAATTACAACTAATTTTGTGAATTACCAAGATAAATAAAACCCTCACATTATTATAAGTATGGTGTAAGTCTCATTCACCCATGTTGCAAGTGGCATCAAGCATGACACAAAATAATGTACATTAATATATATCACATATATACCAAGTGTACACAAGTGAGAAAAGAAATCTTGAGTGAGCTAATATTAGTTAATGTAAGATAATATATCAAATAAATAATTATACATTAAATTATTAAATCAACACTTGATTTAATAATCCGGCTATATCATATTCAACCGACTAATATCAAATGTAACAATCCATCGAATCAACACTTGATCCGATAACCCGGTTATATCTCATATAACCGTCCGATATCACATATCGCAAGAATAGAATGCTGTATCATATACTCGCATTAATCTCGGTCCCGCACATATCACATATGTGCTCCTACTTCGTTTCGCATGAACCAGGAAACCTTTGTGTAGGACTCTAAAGACTCGTCAATACGCCGGCAATAGGTGATGATCATATCAAACACCCATAGGCCGCAAGCGGCCTGCTAAACGTAATGGCCACCCGGGTATTGAGCGATCAGAAGATCAACAAGCAAGCCTACTCATATTTCTGCGAATCCAATCAGTATAACTACCGTACAGTCCGGTCTCTTCGTCAGATATGTCACATATCATCGCCTGGGGTGGTAAAATGTCAGACCCAAATAGCCTGATAAGTAATGCCGATGCAAGGTCCATAACGGTTTGAGAAACTACTGATAACACTTACCAGTAAATCTCAACAACCCTGGGCAGGGATTTCTTGTTATGGCCAATCGAGCATAGCGCAACATCAACCCCCAATATCAAGAGAGACGAATCCACTCCTATCGCTCATTGCCTCCATGTGACTCGGGAATGTACCCAAAAACCACTTGTTTGCATGACTCAGTAGAGTAGTGGTAGGGTGGAAATGAAAGCATAGTGGGAGACACACAAGACTCTATGACGATCTCAGGTCGACAGACTAACCTGTACCAGTGTCACCAGAGAACTGTTATCTAACGATATATATAATAACATCTAGGAGTTCTCGGCGAGTCCGTTCAGTGTACCCAGTCTCCACTGAGCACCCGTAAACCGTCTTTGATGTCAAACACCAATAGATGTGGGATCATCCATCGCCCATCATATGGGTCAAGATGCGTATACGCTAGTCTACTCTGGGCATCGATGCCCTGTCTCGATACTCCCTCGACTAGGAACAATTATAGGTGTACTTGTGGACTACACCTGGCCCCACTAGTATGATCTCCATCATAGTCCTGGGTGTCAAGTACACATCCAAAAGGGCTTTGTCAATATGTGAGAGCAAGACAGCATCACGTATACAAATCAACATGTTAAGACAAAGAGCAACCGGATAGCATACTATCATATCGAGCAAGAAAGTCCTCCCTACATATGTCCAAGTATCCACTACAATATACGTCCCATGTACAGTAATGGCCTCTAGGGTATACATATAACTAACAGTTTCTTTTTCTAAAAATGATGTTCCAGAAAATGGGCATGACGAGAAACAAAAACCTTTTTTTCCTCTGCGTATTAGAAAAGATGCCCCCTGGAGTTCTTTGGGTATCCCATAAACATACACAATACTGAGCGTGCCTCAAGTTTGTCCGCATGCTACTTTTTGACATAAGATGGACATCCTCATATCATCAGGTATTGAAGATAGGGTTTCTTCCCACCCCACATTTGATATGGTATGGTAGGCACAGTCTTGGTAGGAACCTTGTTCAAAAGATATGCAGCTGATTCCAGTGCTTAGCCCTAGAATGATCGTGGTTACTCAGCGTTACCCATCACGGAACGTACCATATCCAATAGGGTTCGGTTCCGTCTTTCCGACACACCGTTGGGCTGTGGTGTGTATGGAGGAGTAAGCTAAGAGAGAATTCCATTCTCTTTTAGGTAATCCAGAAACTCGGCACTTAAGTATTCACCATCTCGATCAGATCTTAGTGTCTTGATATTTTTTCCGGTTTTTTTCCACTTCATTCTTAAATTCCTGGAATTTCTCAAAAGCCTCCAATTTATGCTTTATTAAGAAGACATGTCCATACCTGGAGAAATCATCCATAAAAGTAATGAAATAGGAAAAACCACTTCTTGCATGTGTAGACATTGGACCACACATGTCGCTGTGTATGAGTCCCAAGAGCTTGCTCGCTCTTACCCCGTGTCCATTGAACAGAGTCTTTGTCATCTTTCCTTTGAGACATGATTGACAAGTTGTATAAGATTGATATTCGAACGGATCCAAATATCCTTCTTTATTTAACTTAGTTATCCTTGTCTCATTGATGTGACCCAGTCTACAATGCCATAAGAAAGCATGATTTAATTCTGGAGACTTTCTTTTGTATGTATTCTGGATATTGAAAATCTGCGGTTGGTTTAACACATATATACCGTTGCTTAATATACCCGTCCCAATCAAACTATGATTAAGGTGGATGTTTACAACATCGCTTACAATGCAAAATCATAACCTTCTTTAGACATTAAAGATACAGATATGATATTACAATTCGAACTGTGTACAAAATAACATTTGCGCAGAACCAAAATATGTCCAGTAGTCAATCCTAAGTGATATTCCCCCATGGACACAGCATCCAAGCTTGCTCCGTTTGCAACTCTGAGGGTCATATCACCCACCTTCAAAACTCTATGGCTTCTCAGTGCCTGCAGAGAATTACAGATATGAGATCCTGATCCGGTATCCAATATCCAGGAAGTAGAGTTGATTGACAGACGGTTTTCAATTACATACACTTATAGCCGAAGCCACAACTTGCTTTGGGTCCTGGTTCTTGGCCTTCCAAGCCTTGCAATCTTTCTTCCAGTGCCCTTTCTTAAGACAATAAAAGCACTCTTCCTTTCCCACTGTAGGTCCCTCTACCTTTGCCTTTTCCTTGGCTTCCACTTTACTAACACCTCCTCTCGGTTTGGTGGGGGCCTTCTTCTTATTTCCTTTGGCTTTTGCCTTGGACCTAGAAGAGGAAGCTCCTCCAACAGACAGAGCGTGTGTTTTCCTTGCTTTCTGCAGAGTTCTCTCTGCACTCCTCAACATGTTGAGGAGTTCAGGAAGTTCAACTTTATCTTGCATATTAAAATTCAAGATAAACTGGGCATAGGTGGAATGAATGGACTGGAGAATCAAGTCTGTATACAGCTCATTCTCTAACGTGGTCCCGAGGTCCACGAGCTCCTCAATGTAGCCAATCATTTTAAGGACGTGTTCCTCTACAGATGATCCGACCGCCAACCTCGCTTGAAATAGCTTCTCTCGTTTCTTGCGATACGAGATTGCTTTCCATATAATACCTTGGTATGGAAAAATATGAATTCTAGGTCCATATTCTCGTGCCTCCTCTGATGTTCATTGTCCATAGAGGCAAGCACGAGGCACTTGGCCTTCGCGCAGTCAATCTCCCAAATTTTACGGATTTCCTTATCCGCGACACTGGATTCTGGACCTAGGACGGCGGGGGCCTTAGTGGTAAGGAGATACTCCAACTTGTCATAAGTGATTACCATTTTGACATTCCTGAACCAATCTTTATAGTTTGGCCCTGTTAATATGTTTTTATCTAATAGTAACTTAAGGCCCGTCATGTTTGGTCGCTGCAATTAGGAGAGAGAAGAAACACTTTAGCATGATGCTCTTGCAAGTTTAGAGTGGTTTTTAGTTTACCTAAATAGGATCGCTCCCACTGTTTCTCGAATCCTTTCTCAAACCATAAAAGAAGAATTAGTCAGAATTGATCTCACCGTACAATACTTGCTTAATCTTTCGGCCAGGCCGGTGTCGGTACTTCGAGGGAGGTTTTACGACGCTTTCGCGATGTTCCTTAATTAAATAACCTCTTTTCCCTATGGGCGTAGCCCTGCGAACAACTTTCTAGACACCTACTTGGTTTATATCATTGATCGTTAAGTGAAAAAATCTTTCGAGGAGTAGCATATACTCACAGTAGGATTGGGATCCAAATAACATTGTGTGATAAAGTTGAAGGAATCCTACCAAAATTAACACACTTCAAATGGTATGCAACACTAGCAAGTTTCAGTTTCTTTAGAAACTCCCGATGTGGATTTTTGCCCCATGCTCTTATGACCTTGTCGAAGGCCAACATATCATAAGTCACATGTCAAGTTCTACCCGTAATTTTCCAGGTTAATTTGGACCCATCCGTACATACCCTTGGTGAAGGTCAAAATACACAGCTTGAATACTACTGAACATTTAACTGAAACGACGGAGGGCTACGAATGGTTTTGGCGAAACCGTGAACGTAGTGAACTTGATATAATTGAAGGAACCTGGTAGCTTTTAAAAGGAGTGATTTAAACTCCGGATTTTAAAAGTTTTGCTGTTTTAGAAAAACCGAGTGGTTTTGAAATTGTTCCAACGATTCAACTTTGGTTTGTTTGCTTAGCATTAATTTAATGAAGTCCCATCAATTAATCCTACCATTGCAGAAAACAACGAAAATATAGCGTACGCTTATGCCATCCGCATTCGCCACGCGGCCCCATCATCACCCGTTAGGTTACTTAACTAACGACAGAGCGGGGGCTGGACTAGCGCGGATGTAAAATATAAGCAACGTCTACTAGATATCATATATAGATATATACATTCGTCAGATGCAATGATTGCAGGGTTATCTAGGACGGCAGCAAGGTTTTGGGAGGTATCGTCCATGCCAAATTCAAAAATTTTCCGTTCTAGCTAACCTTAACCATGAATCGTATACTAGAAATCGACGGAATAACATATGTAAACACTTTACATCCTAAGCGAGCAAGGAATATAACCTTTGTAGACCGGTCCTTCACTTCAAAAGCTCTGTGTAGTAGTCCCTTCGCTGCGATCGTGAACTCCGGACTCTAGAGAGGCTCCCATGAAGAAACGAACATGCTTACTTCGATGTCTTCGAGGCCGAAGATGATCTACTTCGAGGAGACACTAACCCAAGCTATCTCTTCACTAATTGTGAAATAAATGAAGCAAACACCCTATACTAAATGGCAAGTAGTATAGGATAATGAAATAGGAAGTGGGCTCACTTTGGATTTGATTTTCTCACATTTTTTCTCATACCTCCATTGAAGCTATAAAGCTTTGAGGAGGAAGAAGAAGAATGAACCCATCATATGAGTTAATCCAAATGAATTATTGCAACCATGGGTGAGTTAAGCCCTCATACCTAACTCATGTATAGAATAAACCAAAGGATGAGATTAAGGGTTGGGTTAACAAATATCCTAAGGAATAACAAAAGAGTGGACTTTGTCAATGTTCTACAAGCTTCTTCCAAGCTTGAAAATATTGACAAAGTCTTTTCTCTTTTGTGATAACTTAAGCAATAAATAAAACCCTAACTTAACCCTAGCATGATATAAGTCTCATACACCCATCTTGCTTGTATCATCAAACATGACACAAAACATGTACACTAATATACATATCACATAGATACAATGTGCACATCCTAGTGAGAAAAAATACCTAAGTGAGCTAATACTAGTTAATGTAATGTAATATATCATATATATAATTATACATTAAATTATTAAATCAACTCTCGATTTAATAATCCGGCTATATTACATATAACCGACTAATATTATATGTAACAACTTATCGAATCAACACTTGATCCGATAACCCGGCTATATCGCATATAACCGACCAATGTCACAAATCGCGAGAATTGAATATAGTATCTCATATGGTATCAATCTCGGTCCCGCGCATATCATATATGTGCTCCTACACCGTTTCGCTTGAGCCAGGAAACCCCTATGTAGGACTCTAAAAACTCGACAATATGCCGGCAGTAGGTGATGATCATATCAAACACCCACAAGGCGCAAGCGGTCTGATAAACGTAACAGCCACCCGGATATTGAGCGATCAGAAGATCAACAAGCAAGCCTGCTCGTACTCCTGTGAATCCAATCAGTAACACTACCGTAGAGTCTGGTCTCTACGTCTGATATGTCGCATATCTCGTCTAGGTGTGGTAAACGTCAAACCCCAGTAACTCGATAAGTCGCGTCGATATGAGGCTCATAACGGGTCGAGAAACTAATGATAACACTTACCTGTATATCTCTTCAGCAGCCTTGGCCGAGGACTTCCTGTTATAGCCAATCGAGAACAGCGCGACATCAACTCCTAATACCGAGAGACGAAACCCCTCCTATCGCTCATTGCCTCCATGTGGCTCGGGACTGTACCTAAAAGCCACCGTTTTCCACTTTCTCTTGAACGTGGTAAAGTGGAAATCAAAGTACAATCACACAAGACTCTATGACGATCTCGGGTCTACAGACTAACCTGTACCAGTGTAACCAGAGAACTGCCGTCTGACGTTAGGTATAATACAATCATGGAGTTCTCGGCGGGTCCGTTCAGTGTACCCAGTCCCCACTGAGCACCCGTATACTGTCTCTGATGTCAAACACCAATGGATATGCGATCATCTATCACCCATCTACATGGGTCGAGAAGCTATACGCTAGTCTACTCTGGAATATCGATGCCCTGTCTCGATACACCTACGACTAGGAAAATTTAAAGGATGTACTTAGAGACTACTCTGTCCCCACTAGTATGATCTGCATCATAGTCCTGGTAGTTAAGTACTCATCCTGAGGGCTTTATCAACATGAAACATAGAGACAATCAGCGTACATGTTAAGATAAAGAGCAACCAGATAGAATACTATCATGTCGAGTAAGAAAGTCCTCTATATATATGTCTAAGCATCCACTACAATATACATCGTATGTACAGTAATGGCCTCAAGGGCATACATATAACTAACAATCTCCCACTTGCACTAGGGCCATCTGTTGTAGTATGAGCTCTCATACCGAACAATCAGCAGTGGTTGAAGTATTTCATACTCAACCATCCCATAAAAGTCCTTCCTGGGAATAGGCCTTTGTGAGTGGATCCACCGTGTTGTCCTCTTTTGTCTACTCTCCTAACCTAGATCTCCCTGGAGATCATCCATCTCCATGATCAGGTGATACTGCCTAAGAATATGTCTGGATCATAGATGGGATGGGGGTTCCTAGGCCTAAGCCACAACTCCATTATCACACAACGGTAGGAACGAAGTTCATCTCATGAACTTATATACATCCAGACTACCTCTTTGGTAGCATCCTTGGTAGCAATTTATCCAGCCTTTATCGTCTAGTTTGCCATGGCATCTAGCTTGGAACTCTTCTAACATACCGTCCCTCCACTGAGGGTAAAAACAATGCCTGTGACTGACATTCAGTCGACCTTACCACCTTGGAAGCTATCCAGCGATTCTCCCCAGGATCGATTGATACCATCTCACTACAACTAGTGAGAATCCTAACATCCACTTAGATCTATCTCATAGATCCAAAACCATGATTTAGGAGGTATCACCTTGATCCTATATGGAGAATCCTTGTGATAAGAGGAGATTGACCGAGTGTAGCATAGGAAATTCCTTTCCTATCAAGAGTATGTCATCCACGTACAATACGAGGATCACCACCATACTCCCTACTACCTTTTTGTATATACAAGGTTCATCTACCATTTTGATGAAGTCAAACGCTTTGACTACCACATCAAAACAGATGTTCCAACTCCGCGATGCCTGTTTTATCTCATAAAGCAACTTACACATGTTTCCGCTGCTCCCACTGTCTATAAAGCCCTCTGGCTGTGTATTTAAAGACGCTCTCTTCTAAATCACCATTCAGAAAAGCAGTCATGACACCCAACTGCCAGATATCGTAGTCATGGTATGTAGCAATGGCAAGTAGGATCAGAATGGACTTAAGCATAGGGACTAGAAAAGTTTTTATCATTATCCAACTCTGGTCGATGACGAAAACCTTTTGCAACAAGTCTTAGTTTTGAAAGTCTCAACATTTCCATGTATATCAAGTAATCTTCTCAAGATATACTTGCTCCTGATGGGGATTTAACCCTTCAGATATAGCAACCAAAGTCCATACTTTGTTGATGTATATGGATTCCATCTCAGATCACTTAGCATCCAGCCATTCTCACAGAGTCCCCACTCCTGATAGCCTGCTCGAAACTAGTTGGGTCATCATCTCATGATGGAATCCTCGCTCCCACTGTCATAGAGAAAACTGAAGTATCTCTCAGGTGGGTGAGGAACTTTACCAGATCGGCGGAGAGGCTGAGGTTCGTTAGGAACTATTGAATCTTGCGGTTCTACTAAATCATCATCTGTACTTTGTATAGTTAGAACTCCTTCCAATTCTACCTCATGACCACTAATTTCTTCACAAGAAATTCCCTTTCCAAAAGGTAGCATGCTGAGAAACAAAACACCTTTTGCTCCCCAGTATGGTAGAAAATATTCCCTTGCGAATGCTTGAGATATCCAACAAACTTCTACAGAACTGACCTTGCCTCGAGCTTGTCCGGATTTTGCTTTTAGACATAGGCCGGACAGTCCAATCTTAACATACTTAAGAGATGGGCTCTTCCCATTTCATATCACATATGGAGTGGTAGGCACCTGATTTGATTGGAACCCTATTCAATAGGTATGCAGCTTCACATGTGCATAACCCCAAAAGTAAATAGGCAACTCAGTAGTACTCATCATAGAGCACACCATATCATATAGGGTGCGATTGCTCCGCCCCGATATACCACGTGCTGTGGTGTATTAAGAGGAGCAATGCTGAATGAGAATATCATTCTCCTTTAGAATAATCTAGGAATTCTTTGCTCAAATATTCTCGTCCCTGATCTCATCATAGGACATAATAGTTCTACCCGTTTTGGTTCTCTACTTCTAATCTTATATTCTTTGAATTTCTCAAAAGTTTCAGACTTGTGTTTCAGCAGGAACATATGCCCGAATCTTGAGAGATTATCAGTGAATGTAATGAAGTATAAAGAACCGGTCCTGGCATGTGTAGATAGAGGACCTACATATATCATCATGTATCAATCCCAAGAGTTCATCTAACTCTTTCTCTGTTTCCAATAAACGGAGCTATGGTCATCTTATCTTTGTGACATGACTGGAAAGTTTCACAAAATGTAAATTCAAACTGATTTAAATATGCATTTGTATGTAAATTCAGCTAGTCGGGGCGCATTGATATGACCTAGTCTACAATGCCTCAAGAAGGATTCGTTCATTTATGAACTCTTCCCCTTGTGTGTGTTCTGTATGTTAAGAATTGTGGTTTGATTTAGAACGTATATGCTTTTAGATAACGTGCCTGAACCGATCAACTTTTGATATAGGAAATGTTCAAAACATTATCCAACAATACAAAATTATATCCATCTTTACTAAATAAAGAGACCGATATGATGTTGTGTTTCAGGTTCGGTATCTAATAGCATTCGTTCATAATCAATGTATTTGGTAATACTGGGTGATAACTGCTAACAACTTGGCTACAATACTTTCACCGTTTCCAACTCATGAAACTTATCGCCTATTCTCAGTTCTCTGTAATGAACATACCCGAAGAAGATGCATCATCATGCACTTTCTTCGTTTGGACGGCACGGGAATCCTCGTAATCCTCTATTTTCTTCTCGGTCTTATAACAATTATAAGTTAGAGCGGGACCAACGTTCCTTAGCTTAGTATAACAAGCGGGTTCGGTCAATACATCCATATTATTATCTTGATTAAGGCGTGACATGGTCGCTGCCTAGAGAGAGAGAAGAAGAAAAAACTCAGCGTATGCTCTTGCAAGATTAAATTGGTTATTAATTTATCTAATCAGGATGGCTCCCAATGTTTTAGTCAAATCTTCCTTCAAACCCTAAAAGAAAAAACTAGCCGGGATTAATTACACCCTACATGTTCGCCAATCTTTCAGCCAGGCCAGTGCCGGTACTTTGAGGGAGGTTCCCCGTGCTTTCGTACGGACCTAATTAAAATAAACCTCGTTTTCCAAGAAACATAACCCCGTTAACACCTTTCTAGACACCTGCTTGATCGGCTAATTGTGATGTGCAAAACTCCCCCAGGAGTAACTCTTACTCATAGTGGGTATCGGGATCCAGCTATCTCATAGAAGGTATGCAATCTCATTGCAAATTTCAACACTTGAAATTCCCGATAATGTTTTGCCCCGAGCGATCTATAACCTTGACAAGGTCAACAAAGCATAGACTGCAAGTAAAGTTCAACCTGTCATTTCCTGATTGAATTAAACCCACCCGCATGACCCTTGACAAGGTCAACAAGGTCGGACGACTACCCTAATCCAATCGCATCATATGCTTATGCAGATAAGCACTAATCAGCTACCGCACAGTACGCCTTGACAAGGTCAACAAACGCAGCACGAATACTAACCATTACTTATCTGAAATGACGGAGGGCTACGACAGGTTTTTAAGAAAACATTTTGCGTAATGAACTTGATATCGTCGTAGAATCGAGTGATTTTATAAGGAGTGTTTTTAAGGCCTTTATTAGTTTTGCCAAAGAGGTCACTCCCGGTGAAGGGATCTCGGCTCTTTCCTTATCGAATAAGGTGCAGGATATTTCATAAATACCACTATGCAAAGCAAAAACTATAAAAACAATCAAAAGACAAACCGAGTTTGTAGCATCTTTTAGTTTTGCTAAAGAGGTCACTCCCGGTGAAAGGATCTCGGCTCTTTCCTTATCGAATAAGGTGATGGATTCTATAAGGAACACCGCTATGCAAAGCAAGAACTAGAGCTACCAGTTTTTAATACAAGTTTCTACAACATCTTTTAGGTTTCTTTTATTTCATTAATCCCATTAATAATGTCCCATTTATTATACTTCCCAAGCATCAGATATGAAACGAAAGTAGCATTATTAATTATATCTCATATATATAATATATAGGCATTCGTCTCAGAATATAATCAATGATCACATCACAGAATATTGCAGCAGAATAAAACATATGAAATATTGGATATACTAGGATTTCCGGGTTTTAAATTAAGCCTGTATAAAACACAGATTCCACGGTCGTGATGAATAGCCAATCCCGCACCCCTACCCCTACGAGAGCGGTAAGCAACCCTAACAATTCTATAGTTAGGAGACCCGGTCTCGACTCCTCGTGATGGTCTCCCACTGGACTTCAAAACTCGGTTACTTGTGCTCCCCTCCTTGGGTCTATCCTAATGCGGAAAAGTAAATAATATACAATGGTGACATCATCCTCAACCTGGAAGTGCCCGATAAAAGAATATTACATACATTGAATTTTACATGAATGAAAATAAAAAGCTCTCATCTCACATAAAAAAAACCCGGCTATTCAATACACGACGATCCAATATAACATATCATAGCAACACATAACATCACATCTCATCAACGTAAGTTAATATGCGTATCCCAATTGTCATTGACATATAGCACCAAAACCGGCGATACACCACATATTACACTTACAGTCGCAGAAAAGAAAGTGAAAAACTACATCAGTTAGAATCCGCAACCACCTTAGACATCATAAACCCAACGTATCACATACTTTGGATTTTATGCCAAACCAAATTAATTCCTTAGACATCGCATGACTAACAATTATAAACCACACATTTTAGTCTCGATACCGAAAACACTTTTCAATAACAAGTCGTTCAATTCAATAAGATTCCCGACATCCTGATCGAATGCTTGTCGGAAACTTTAGTAGATGGCCGCACCCCCCGATTCCGTCGACGATGTGCACTAAGGCAGAACACTGCTGCTGCGAGCACCCGAACGAATGCTTTTGGCTACGGGATTCTCCTACAGTCACTTGGTCGGGGCTATAGGGCATGACTATCTATTAATGTTACCCGGCGAGTATCCGCGTATGCTACGTGATTGCGACGGACTTTTGATCGCATCAAAATCCCGTGGCAACCGATCAAATGAAACTAAACTGCTAGATTTATAAAATTCAAATTAGTTATCTCATAACTACGTTTATGGATTCCAAATATTGTATCCCATTACATAATATCCGGACGACCTTAAACTTTTCGATCGATTCAACAAAGTCCCACAATTTCCCGACAGCTCAACACTTGAGCACAGTTTTAGTAATACCCAGAATATGCCACAGTACCTATGCACCAGCCGTAGAAGGGCAGATCCAAGTCTCACTCATGTCGCCACGGAACTATAGAAAACCCTAAGGTTTGACCATGGTTCCGCGATCCAAAAAGTCGAGTTAGGGTTACATTCTTCTAGAGGGTTCATAGAATCACATGCATGTTTTTTCGAATATGTTAAACTTGGAAAAATGGGTTTTTGACATTCGATCGAACTTTTTAACTTCGTCTAGACAACATGTGAATAACCCGAAACAATTGTTAAAACTACGAATACGAAACACTCTGAATTGCTTATAGTGTAAGTTCACATCACATGCAAAATTTCCAAAAACAAATAACACCTGAAACATCAAAACCAAGTCACTGGAACACACAAAAAAATTCAGGGGGGGCTCAGATTTTGCCGAGATCATGGGGGTAGTGGCCGGCCAAAAATTCTTCATTTTTCCTGAAATTTTCATGGTGTTCTTGATATATCTCATACATCATTCTGTACTTGTTTAAAAAATTTTTTGAACAACTTTTAAAATAGACAGAAACTTGATTTTCGCGTTTCAAGTTTTGGAGTATTTCGGTTTCGTAATCTTAACAAAATCCGTCTAAATTTTTAGCATGGCTCTGATACCACTGCAGGGTTACCTGGGACGACAGCAAAGTTTCGGGAGGCATCGTCCATGCCAAATTCAAAAGTTTGTCGTTCTAGCTAACCCTAACCATGAATCGTATACTAGAAATCGACGGAATAACATATATAAATACTTAACATCCTAAGTGAGCAAGGAATACAACCCCTGTAGACCGGTCCTTCACTTCAATAGCTCCGTGTAGTAGTCCTTTCGCTGCGATCGTGAACTCCGGACTGTAGAGAGGCTCCCATAAAGAAACGAACATGCTTGCTTCGATGTCTTCGAGGCCGAAGATGATCTACGTCGAGGAGACACTAACCCAAGCTATCTCTTCACTAATTGTGAAATTAGTGAAGCAAACACCCTATACTAAATGGCAAGTAGTAGTCGATGATGAAGTAAGAAGTGGGCTCACTTTAGATTTGATTTTCAAATTTTTTCTCATACCTCCATTGAAGCTAGAAAGCTTTGAGGCGGAGGAAGAAGAAGAATGAACTCATCATATGAATTAATCCAAATGAATTATTGCAACCATGGGTGAGTTAAGCCCTCATTCCTAACTCATGTAGAGAATAAACCAAAGGCTAAGGTTAAGGGTTGGGTTAACAAATATCCTAAGGAATGACAAAAGAGTGGACTTTGTCAATGTTCTACAAGCTTCTACCAAGCTTGAAAATATTGACTAAGTATTTTCTCTTTTGTGATAACTTAAGCAATAAATAAAGCCCTAACTTAACCCTAGCATGTTATAACTCTCATACACCCATCTTGCTTGTATCATCAAACATGACACAAAGCATGTACACAAATATACATATCACATATATACAATGTGTACATCCTAGTGAGAAAAGAAATCCTAAGTGAGCTAATACTAGTTAATGTAATGTAATATATCAAATATATAATTATATATTAAATTATTAAATCAAACCTTGATTTAATAATTCGGCTATATTGCATATAACCGACTAATATTATATGTAACAACTTATCGAATCAACACTTGATCCGATAACCCGGATATATCGTATATAACCGACCAATGTCACAAATCATGAGAATTGAATACGGTATCTCATATGATATCAATCTCGGTCCCGCACATATCACATATGTGCTTCTACTCCATTTTGCTTGAACCAGGAAACCCCAATGTAGGACTCTAAAGACTCATCAATACGCCGCCAGTAGGTGATGATCATATCAAACACCCACAAGCCGCAAGCGGTCTGCTAAACGTAATGGCCACCTGGGTATTGAGCGATCAGAAGATCAACAAGCAAGCCTGCTCGTACTCCTGCGAATCCAATCAGTAACACTACCGTACAGTCCGGTCTCTTCGTCTGATATGTTGCATATCTCGTCTATGGGTGGTAAACGTCACACCACAGTAACTCGATAAGTCATGTCGATATGAGGCTCATAACGGGTCGAGAAACTATTGAGAACACTTACCAGTATATCTCTTCAGCAGACTTAGCCAAGGACTTCCTGTTATAACCAATCGAGCAGGGCGCAACATTAACTCTCAATACCGGGGGAGACGAAACCCCTCCTATCGCTCATTGCCTCCATGTGATTCGGGACTGTACCCAAAAGCCACCGTTTTGCACGTTCTCTTGAATGTGGTATGGTGGAAATCAAAGCATAGTGGGAATCACACAAGACTCTATGACGATCTCGGGTCTACAGACTAACCTGTACCAGTGTCACCAGAGAACTGCCATCTGACGTTAGGTATAATACCATCTGGGAGTTCTCGGCGAGTCCGTTCAGTGTACCCAGTCTCCACTGAGCACCCGTATACTGTCTCTGATATCAAACACCAATGGATATGGGATCATCCATCGCCAATCTACATGGTTCGAGAAGCTATACGCTAGTCTACTCTGGTATATCGATGCCCAGTCTCGATACACCTACGACTAGCAACATTTAAAGGATGTACTTAGCGACTACTCTGTCCCCACTAGTATGATCTGCATCATAGTTCTGGTAGTCAAGTACTCATCCTAAGGGCTTTATCAACATGTAACATAGAGACAATCAGCGTACATGTTAAGATAAAGAGCAAGCAGATAGCATACTATCATGTCGAGCAAGAAAGTCCTCCATATATGTGTCCAAGCATCCCTCGTATGTACAGTAATGGCTTCTAGGGCATACATATAACTAACAATGATATCCATTCCAGATCACAGATGAACACATTGGATATGCTAGGAATTCGCATTTCGTTTGAGCCAGTAACGAAAGACGGATTACACGGTCATGATGAATAGCCAAACCCTACTCCAGACCCCTACGGGTGCGGCAAACTACCCGCCAAATACCCGAAGTGAAGCAACCTCCCTCAACAAAGTGAGTAGGCCGCTCGGCACTTCAAAGTACCCGGAAGATTTTGCACCCCCACCTTAGGTCTATCCTAGGAGCAGAAAACAATAAAAGAAATAATATACAATGATGGCTACAAGCTCAACCCGGATGTGCGACCATAAAATAATATTGCATCAATTTACAATTTACATCAAATGAAAGATAAAAACACTCATCTCACATCCCCGGCTATTTCTCCACGACAATCCAACAAGTTCATATACACAAACCATTATCACATATCACAGATGTGTGCAACGCCCACTAATCGATATATAACGATTAGCAGACGTTCAGCACATATAATACATCACAGATATAATCCGATTAGCTAATGTTTATAGAGTTCCGATCAATTGCCATATTTGAATCTACTCCAAGTACATCACCGTAATAATTCCTGAGCAGAAACAAAATATCCCAGAAAACACAAAACCAACACAGAGAGCACCAGAAAAAATTTGGACTAACTCGGAGTCGACTCGGCCGCGGATCCGCGGCGGAACGCAGGTTCGGCCGCCGTTCCACGGTGGTCTGACCGAGTTAGGCGCTAAAATTTCTTCAGTGTTCTAGAAAAAGCCTGCATGTATTTTTCAGGTCTCTGAAATTATTTTTAGACCGGTTTTTAAAATCGACAGAAAAGGCAATTTTTGTTCGTGTTTTCAGAATTTTTCCGTGATCGAAGTTCTAATGACTTTACTAACATGTTAGTTATGGTTTTGCCTGTCTCTGATACCACTGTAAGTCTATGTTACCCACCCCGGTAGTTTACGGGGAGACGGAATAGGTAAAAATCGAATATTTCTTTGCAAGATAATATAGACTAGCAACTAGGATCTTTCCTAAACATTAACTAATAAACTAACTAGGAGTTCTAACTACTATGTTAGATGGTTATACCTCAAGCTTGAACTCCTTCTTCTCCTTGTTGTGATCATCCTTGTTGTGAGCTCCTTGAAGTGGTTATGGATGGTTCCTCCTCACCGGTTTCTCAACCAAAGAAGATCCACCCGAAAGCCTCTACCTTGAGCTCCAACTTCTATAATGAAGTAAGTAGAGTGCTTGGTATGCTAAACTAAGAACCCTAGAGTGAGTAGAGAAGGATTTTGCTGGTTTGGTCTCAATGGCCCTTGATTTTCAACTCATGAAACATTAGGGCTTGAGAGAAAGGAAGGAGGAGATAGAGCAACCATGAGAGAGAATGTCTACTTGATAAATGAGGAGTGAGCTCTCATATTAAGAAAAAGAATAATAAGTTTTATTTAGATAATTGTCATGGTTGATATTCATTTGACCATTATCAGGTCACAATTAACGCTAAGCAAAATATCTTTTGCTCAACAAAAATATCTAAGTCAATAATGGTCAACATGGTCAAACCAAATTATCCATAACACAATTATCTCTAATAAAAATTAGTAATCAATTTCCTCCACCTCATAATGGTTTTAATCAAGTCAATGGTCAAAACCCTAATGAGGTGTCTCCTTCTCTGCCTCTGTCAACTATATATACATACCCGCATCCGTGTCCCGAAGAATACGAATACAATGAGACTGAACCAACCCAAAATCAAATACTAGGATCTGGCTTAAACCAAATCCCACTAGTATCAATTGCCCGAACACCAAACGCGCACAAGTACGCATATGTGAACGAACCCCATCGTAAAACCATACGACCTCTACTGCATTTCGCCCAAAGGTGAAAACTTTCTGTGTGGGACTCTAAAGACTCGACACTACGCTGGCAGTGTGTTTAACCATAGGCCGCAAGCGGTACCAGCTGTACGTAACGGTCCCCAGGTAGATGTCGATAAGAAGGTCGATGAGGAAAGCCCATCCGAACTCCTACTGAGCCTGAATGTGAGAATCTCCGTACAGTCCCGTCTGTTCGTCTAAGAGTATCATATATCGGGCCTAGGGGGCGGTAAACGTCAGTCCCCTAATAGCGGTATAAGTCATGTCGGAGTGTAGTCCAAAACACCCTGAGAAACTACTGGAGTACCAACAAGTAAATCTCGCTTGTCCTGGCCAGGGACTTTGTGTAATGGCTCTCCATACACAGCTCGATATCAACCCCCAATACTGGGAAAGACGAATCCTATCTAACAGCCACTGCATTCAAGTGCTTCGGGACTGCACCCAACTACTACCTGTTTGCACGACTCAATAGAGCCGTGGTAGGGTAGTAATCAAAGAACAGTGGGAACACACTCGAGGCGAAGCAGCAGTGTCAAGTCAACGGACTAAGCTGTATTCATGTCACCTGGGAACTATTAACTGACGATAGGTATAGTACCAACAAACAATTCCCAGCAAGTCCTGTCAAGTGTATTCGTAACCTAACGAGCACCTGCGTACTATCTCCAGTACGACATACTGATGGCTATAGGACAAACCATCTCCCGTGCTGGGATGAGAAGCGTACACACCAGTCTACTCTGGAGTATCGATGCCCTGTCTATATAATCCTACGACCATGGATCTGTATAAGGATGTGCTTGTAGACTACCCAACCCTCACAAGTGTGACTGCCATAACAACGCTGGTAGTTAAGCAAAGATCCTAAGGGCTCTATCAATATGTATTAGTGATACGTTAAAAGAAACATATACACATATTAAAATAGATACAAACCAAGTAGCATACTACCATCTTGAGCAAGACTGTTATAAATCCGTGTATATTTTCCAAGCTTCCAAAATATAATATACAAACTAGTACTATACAATAATGGCCTCTAGGGCATATCACACTAACAATTAACACTAATTGTGTGTGTGCATGTTTAAACATTTTTTTTGAATTAATAAATTGAGAAAATAATAAAGTAAACAAATGATTAAATATGAAACTAATAATTACCAATAAAATATGCAATTACATAACTAAAATAGTACATTTAAGTCTATGAGGAAAATAATTATAATTAGAATTCGTAGCAAAGCACAAGTTAAAACTCTAATTAACATAAACGATTTCTAAAGCATACATATATATTTATATATATACTAATAGATGTTGTACATGTTTTCCACCCGCGCTAGTCCTGCCCCCGCTCTGTCGTTAGTTAAGTAACCTAACGGGCGATGATGGGGTCCAGTAGCGAATGCGTATGGCATATACGTACATTATATTTTCGTTCCTTTATCTGGTGTGATATGTTTAATTGATGGGGCTGCAATGATTCTGATCAATGCAAGGATAAAACAAACCTATTTGATGTTGTTGGAACCAATTTTTTGGAAAAATAGACATTCTAGACGATTCTTTTGCTTTGTACAGTGATATTCGATTGGGAATATCTTGCACCTCATTCCACGAGGCAAGAGCCGAGATCCCTTCATCGGGAGTGACCACTTGAGCAAAAGTTTGAGTCATCGTAATAACTTCACTATAGTCGATTCTTTTTCTTTGCACAGTGGTAATTGATTGGGAATATCTGCACCTCATTCGATGAGGAAAGAGCCGGGATCCCTTCACATGTAGTGATCTCTTTAGCAAAAGTTTTCGCCATTATATATTTGTAAAACCACTTGGTTCCTTCAACGATATCAAGTTCATTACGTTAAGGTTTTTCGCTAAAAACCAGCCGTAGCCATCCGCCATTTCAGATAAGAAGCAGTTAGTATTCGTGCTATGTACGTAGGTCTCTATTAAGGCATAGTGTGCGATAGCTGATTGTTAATTACCCGCTGCATTTTTAGGTGATTATTTAGGACAGTCACATAGCCACTTTGGTCTCTATTAAGGGCTTAAGCGGTTTGGGGGGGAGGGGGTGTAAGTTAATCCAGGACAATGACGGGTTGAACTTGACTTACGACTTATGGTACTTTGGTCTTTATCAAGACCATATGTCGTTTGGGGTAAAAATCTTATCGGGAGTTTCAAACATAAAGGAAACTTACCAGGGATGCGCATACCTTCTGGAGTGTGGTGACTTGAGTGGATTCCATCAAGTTATCATGCGATAATGGTTGGATCCCGATTCCCACTGATGAGTAGGTGTTTGTCACGATCCGAAATGGCACGTGACTGGCACTTGAATCGTATGAAGTCTATAGGACCCCATCTAATTCAAGTAAGCCAAAAATCCCAGAAATCTAAACCATTTGAAATAAGAAGGAAGGAAAAGTTTATTTTTAAAGTAAGTAGTTTAACAATGTAAGCCGAAGTATTGCATTTTTAAACCTCATGTCTTTTCTGAAAATTTCGGCAGAGTTTCCTTTGTAAATACTAGCCCCAAAAGGGGTACAACATGCATAATATAAATGAAGGCATCCCCAAGCGAGAGCTAGCTCTTTGCCAATTGGCGGTCACAACTACACAAGCAATATAATATACAACGCCGAAGGGCGATGATCAAAACTCAAAAGGAAACTGAAAATCATCAAGAAAACAATAATAATACAACGCGCGACTCTAAGGTCGAAAGAATATACAACTGGTCTTCTATGGTTATAATATACAAGTCTGGTTGATGGGATTTACTAGATACAACAGAAATAATATAAAAGTACAATGTGGTCATGACGCGAGTGAACCCACCTACCAAAGCAATCACCCGGAATGAAGCAGTGTGCCAGCAAAGCCGTCAAGGAAACCTATACGGCAAAACCTGCAAGAAACTGTGGCACAACGGTGGTGAGTTGCCAACTCGTGAGTAGAAAAAATCACAGAGCAGAAATCGTATGTATGAATTAATCCTAGGTCATACGATCAGTAATATCCTAAAATAATATGGCCTGAAGAATAATAAAATGGTAGGGGTAAACATCAATACATAAGTATAATACCAAGTGCTCGTGTCAGTGCCTCACGTAGCAACATATCATATATATGATGTATGAATGCATGAAAACAGAAAACATATAAATGAGAAAACTGTTTTCTTATCTCGGTGAGATTTATGTATAAAAATCGCAGTATCATCAATGAAATCAACAGAAATCGGTGTCTAGCATCGACACAATATATATATCTCACTGTCTCAATATCTCAGGCTCCGTCAATCCGGACTGGACCGTATCCTCAAATCTCAATATCTAGGTCTCCGACAATCCAGACTGGCCCATTCTCCGATCGGTATCCTCCAGATATCCGTCGAGTCACAATAAAATCAGCTGTCGGTAGTGCTCCCCTGCTGGGCTCAATGCCATCATCTGCGACCTTCTCGCCCCGAGGTACCGCACTAGGCCACCATCCACCCACAGACGGTTCCTCCTCCTCCTCGAATCAGGTGTATCATATCGCTCAAGGGCCAAGAAAACTCATGGTGGACTCCTCTCAAATCATATCATGATAAAACCGCAACTTTCATTTTAAAATGATAATCAGTTTATAAAATCCTTGCGGTTTCTCCAAATCCAGAAATCTCATGGAAATCCGAAACCTCATTATCAGGGGTAAATAAACAATGAATTCCATAATATTGGGCTCCAGCAATCCGTACTGGCCCATAATTTCATGGCAAATGAATATATAAATATACATGAAAATCATAGTAATAAATGCCATGTCTAAGCTATCTAATAAAACCAAGCGCACTAGTACCATGTCGAAACTATCACCTAACAATATATACTAATGAATAGTGTTTTCTAATGTGTACATGACATGGCAATTACCGATGATGATGTGTGTGAGCCGGCAAGCAGGTGTACGTGGAGCATACGCAACATCGGTAATTGTGCTGGTGTCCTGACAGCATGGGTTTCATAATAATTACAAAAACACAATAAGCATGCAATGCGATGCGAAAAGTAACAATATGCGGAAAATGAATAATAAACCCAGCAACAAAGAATATACATTTATATAATCGATTCATACTGTTTTGGCATTTGAAATAACACGAATAATGGTGTTTAGAAAATTGGACTACGGTGTTTTTAAGAAAAAGTACGTCCATTGAAATATCCGTAGTATACCTTGGCCTGTCTTTAAAATACTCACGATTCGGTAGTTTTGGAAATAAGTATGACTCGAGCCCAGTCTTACATCTACTAAGTACACTACTGGTCTAAACTTACAGACTAGTCGAAAAGGGTAAGGAAAACCATCTAATTCTGAGTCGATATATATATATATATATATATATATATATATATATATATATATATATATACGGTGATCCCACCTTAATAGTATCACGTACGATACAATATATAATATGACATCCTCAAGTCAACAGTGCAGATCTATCATCACAATTATATTTCCTAGGGTAAATCCATCATACGGCATCCCAAATCTAGGTACGGGTCGAATATCACATTTATCTCATCATTTATCTGGTATCCTTATCTGTAACGTTTTAAAAATAATTAAATGAATAATTAAATGAATAAAATTGTTTAAGTGAATTTTATGATTTTCGGTAAAGTAAAATGTATTTTTCGTAAAACCAAACCGTGATTGTTTTTCATTATAATTTCAAAAATACCTATTTTAATTATGTAATTACTAGTAAATGGTGTTTATTTAGCCACTTATAAATTTTTAGTCCAATTAAATATTTTTCCTAAATAAATTATTTTAAATATTAACATAAGCTTTATTTTTTACACTAAATTAGTGTAAATTACAAATTTGAATGGTTTTAATTTGTAAAAATGAACCATGGCATATTATAATTTAGTGTGTATCATGCAAAATTCATTTGCAAATTTTTCCAATTTTCTAGAGTTTTCTTGAGTTGATATAGTAAAGAAATAAAAGAAAATAAATAAATTCATGAAAAGACAATATGAAGTGATATTTTGGGGGAAAGTTCTACACAACTCCTCACTCATTTCTTTCTCTCCCTCACCTCCCTCTCATGGCCGGCCATCACCCCATGGCAGCCCCCCCCCCCATTTCCACTTCATTTTTGTATAAAAATCCATCAAATTACATAAAAAATTCAACAAAAATTGCACAAAATCCTATTTATTTCCTTCCCTTTATTCTTTGCTCTTCTTTACATGGATTTTGGAGATGGATAACATGCATTTTGGAGGCTTATTTCATGTTTGGATTTCATAGTTTGGAGGTATACATCTTCTCCTTTTTATTTATTGTTATTAGATGTTTCTTTTAAACATAATTAGATTTTATATATTAATTCTAGTTGCAAATTTTAAAATTAAAGTTAGGGTTTGTAAATTCAAGTTGTGGTTTTTAATAATTAATTAGGGTTATAATAACTAGTTTACCATTTTTAGAAGTGGAAAAATCTTGCATGATTGTTGTATAATAAATTGTTTATTCAAATTGATTTAATTAAGCTATTTAGCTAACTAGGTTTTTACAATATATATATATATGGGTGAGATAAAATTCTAATTAATGTTTTTATTATTATATTATGGTTTTAATAGGGATATTAACATGTTAGTGGAATGCAAAACCTAATCTAGTTATTAGTTTCAATTGTTAGTTAATAAAGTGTGATAAATATGCTAATTATGCTAGTTTTTGCAAACTAGATTTTGGAAATTCCTAAATAAATGAGACTAAAAATATAATTATGATTTCATTATATTATTATCATCATGAATTGTAGTTTAATACATTAATTCATGCACAATCAAGTTTTGTTGTGGAATTGTGGTATTTTGCTTGAAAGATGTTAAAAATTACTAAAGGTTGCAAACTAGAAATTTCAAATTAATACAAATTTGTGTAATAAAAATATAGTAATGGTTTGTATAGTCTAGTTATGCTATTTAATGAGTTTTATGACCATTGGTTTCATTAAATGTCAAGTTTTGAAGAAAAACGGTAAATTGGCATTTTCGGGTTTTACGAAATCGGGCGATTTAATGGATTTTAGGGTTTCGATGGATATAATAACTAGTTTACCATTTTTAGAAGTGGAAAAACCTTGCATGATTGTTGTATAATAAATTGTTTATTCAAATTGATTTAATTAAGCTATTTAGCTAACTAGGTTTTTACAATATATATATATGGGTGAGATAAAATTCTAATTAATGTTTTTATCATTATATTAAAAACCTTTTCTATAGATCAAATGTATCATTATAAATATCAATATTATAGACACCTTGAAGAAAACCAATGTCTAAAATATTTTATAGACTGGTTCCTTGAACACTTTCTTAATGAACAAAAAGTAAAATTAATGTTTTAGAGGAACATTATAAACAATGGACCACCCAAACTGGAAAAATTGTAAGGTCTATATACCCACCAACAGAACCATTAAGGCTATCTGGAATATCTACCTCTAATTTAGAGGCTACCGCTTTTATAAAGCCACTTATTGATGATAAAATGGAAAATACTTTAAAAGAACTTCAAAAGGTTTTTAAACAAAATAATTTTTCTAATATTTATATTCAAGTAATTGGTCAACAATTAACCAGAGTAGAATCTACTCTAGAAAGCCTGAATAATAGATTACAGGCTATGGGAGTTATAGAAACTCCTCTTATAAAGACAATAAATGAGAAAAATTATATACCAATAAAACCGGCTTTGGATATTTCAGGATATAAATTATCCAAAGATAAAAATATATCTTCAGATAATATAAATGCTCTGGAGAAAAAGTTTAATAATGCTGCATTAAATATTATAGATGGAGAACAGTCTGAGATATCGGAAAAAGATTTTGATATAAACGACTTATCAGATGATCGGATTAATATGTCTGATGATAATATCATAAATACCATAAAATACCCACTAAGAACTTTGGAAAAGCATTATTATAAACGATCAACTCCTTTAGACGTCCTGTATGAAGAAAACGAAGCTGTTATAACAAATTCGTTTTCAGGACGAGCCATTTATGAATGGAATATTGATGGATTAGCTGATAAGCAAATCCATGATACTTTACACCGTATGATGATGTATGCAACAGTATCAAAACAGCAAGGAAACTCAGATGCTGATGTTGCAAGATTTATTTCATGTGGATTTACTAGAATTTTAAAAGGCTGGTAGGATCATTGCTTATCTCCCGCACAAAAAATTGAAATTTTTAGCGCAACAAAAATGGAGAATAATTCTCCTGTGTCCGATGCTGTTTATACCTTAATACTTACTATTCTCGATCATTTTACTGGGGATGTAAGTAATCAAGCTGAGAAAGTAAGGACTTTATTACAAAATCTAAGATGTCCTACATTAACACATTTTAGATAGTACAAAGATACTTTTTTTAGCAGAGTTATGCAATCAGAAGATGCAAATAACTCTCATTGGAAAGCTAAATTTATTGATGGCTTACCAAACCTTTTTGCTGAAAGAGTTCGGACAAATTTGCGAACTCAATATGATGGGGTTATACCCTATAATACTTTTACATATGGACGCTTAATAAGCACCTGTGTTAAAGAAGGATTATCCTTATGTAATGACATAAAATTAAGAAATCAATTAAAAAGCCAGAGATTAACTGGTAAACACGAATTGGGAGAATTCTGTAGCCAGTTCGCAATGGAAGATCCGCATATGGATCGGAAAGATAAGAGGAAAACTAAAAGAATAGAATCTAAGTAACCTCATTATAAAAGGAGGTACAAAAGACATTATAATCCTCCTAAACAAAAGGAAGAAAAGAAGAAGAAACATCACAGATCTAAGAAAAAATCTGCTTCTTCAGCTACTTATTATAAGTGTGGAAAAGTTGGTCATTTTGCCAACAAATGTTATATAAAAAAGAAAATTAACGAGATAGAAGACGAAGAATTAAGAAAATCATTATATAAAATAATGATTAATTCTTCAGAATCTTCTGAATTTGAATCAACAGATTCTTCATCAGATGATGAAAAAATTTGTGATAAAGACTGCTCTAGTAAATGTTGTAATATCAACAATAAAGAAAATTACTGGAAATCTATAGTTGAGATGAACGGTCTAAGTATTAATGTTATAAGTAAAGATGACAAAAAGACCTTTCTTAAAATTATTGAAGATGAACATATCAAACAAGAACTTAAAACCAAATTGGTTGAAGTTCTTCTTAAAGAAGAAAAGGAGAAATCTCCTGCTATTGATAATGTTTATAGATTATCAGAAGTCTTTAAAGGACAACAATTAAAAGAAGGTAAGCCTGTAACCATTGCAGCCTTACAAAAAGAGGTTAATAACCTAAAAACAGAGATAATAGAATTAAAAAATCAAAATAAAGATATTTTACAAAGGATCTCTGTTATAGAAAGAAACACTATTATACAAGGTGAATCTTCAAATAGTGAGGAAGAATTTACTGAGGAAATTACTAGAGAAAGAGAAGTTATCCCAGATAAATTCCTACAAACCATTGATTTAGTATTAAATCAAAAATGGTATATTAGAATTACTCTAATAATAAATAACGATTTGGTTATACCCAATCTTATAGCCCTAGTTGATAGTGGTGCAGATTTAAACTGTATAAAAGAAGGAATTATTCCTATTAAATATTGTAAGAGGACTACTCAAACTCTGAGTACAGCTGATAATAGTACTCTAACTACACCATATAATGTGTCAAACGCAAATATTTGCAATGATGATATTTGTCTTCCCTCTCCTTTTATTATTGTAAAGGAAATATCACAACATGTGATACTAGGAACACCTTTTCTTAGTAAGATAATGCCTATCAATAAAATAGACTCACAAGGCATTTACAGCTTTTATAAAGGCAAAGCAATTATGTTTCAATTTATAACTGATCCAATGATGAAAATTTTGAATGAGGTAAAAGACATTTACCTTAAAGAAAAATCAAATAAATTTTATTAAAGAAGAAATAGCTTCTTTACAAATAAATAAACAGTTAGACTCTAGCTTAATAAAAGCTAGGATTAAAGGCATAGAAAACGAGTTTATAACTCAAACCTGTAGTAATTTTCCTAATGCATTTTGGGAAAGAAAACAACATATTGTTAATCTTTCTTATATAGAAGATTTTTTAGAGGAAAATATTCCTACTAAGGTAAGACCTTGCCAAATGAATCAAGAATATCTTGAATTATGTAAAAAAGAAATTAGTAGTCTTAAAGACAAAAAGCTAATTAGAAAATCATCTTCTCCATGGAGTTGTACAGCATTTTATGTTAACAATGCTGCTGAACAAGAAAGAGGTATACCACGTCTTGTTATAAATTATAAGCCCTTAAACAAAGTGCTTAAATGGATAAGATATCCTCTCCCTAATAAAAGGGATTTGCTTAACAGAATAAGCAAAGCTAAAATCTTTTCAAAATTTAATTTAAAATCAGGCTATTGGCAGATTCAGATTCATGAATCTGATAAATATAAAACTGCTTTTACAGTACCCTTTGGGCATTTTGAATGGAATGTCATGCCATTCGGATTAAAAAATGCGCCATCAGAATTTCAAAATATTATGAATTCAATTTTTAATCCGTATACTGAATTCATTCTTTCATATATAGATGATGTCCTTGTTTATTCAGAAAACATTGACCAACATTTTAAACATTTGAATGTCTTTAAACATCTTATTATAAAAAATGGACTAGTTATATCTGCCCAAAAAATGAGATTATTCCAAACAGCTATAACTAGTACATTTTTTATAATAAGATGTTTAAATACATTCAAATGTTTAAAATGTTGGTCAATGTTTTCTGAATAAACAAGGACATCATCTATATTTGAAAGAATGAATTCAGTATACGGATTAAAAATTAAATTCCTAATATTTTGAAATTCTGATGGCGCATTTTTTAATCCGAATGGCTTGACATTCCATTCAAAATGCCTAAAGGGTACTGTAAAAGCAGTTTTATATTTATCAGATTCATGAATCTGAATCTGCCAATAGCCTGATTTTAAATCAAACTTTGAAAATATTTTAGCTTTGCTTATTCTATTAAGCAAATCCCTTTTATTAGGGAGAGGATATCTTATCCATTTAAGCACTTTGTTTATGGGCTTATAATTTATAACAAGACGTGGTATACCTCTCTCTTGTTCAGCAGCATTGTTAACATAAAATGCTGTATAACTCCATGGAGAAGATGATTTTCTAATTAGCTTTTTGTCTATAAGACTACTAATTTCTTTTTTACATAATTCAAGATATTCTTGATTCATTTGGCAAGGTCTTGCCTCAGTAGGAATATTTTCCTCTAAAAAATCTTCTATATAAGGAAGATTAACAATATGTTGTTTTCTTTCCCAAAATGCATTAGGAAAATTACTACAGGTTTGAGTTATAAACTCGTTTTCTATGCCTTTAATCCTAGCTTTTATTAAGCTAGAGTCTAACTGTTTATTTATTTGTAAAGAAGCTATTTCTTCTTTAATAAAATTTATTTGATTATCTTTAAGGTAAATGTCTTTTACCTCATTCAAAATTTTCATCATTGGATCAATTATAAATTGAAACATAATTGCTTTGCCTTTATAAAAGCTGTAAATGCCTTGTGAGTCTATTTTATTGATAGGCATTATCTTACTAAGAAAAGGCGTTCCTAGTATCACATGTTGTGATATTTCCTTTACAATAATAAAAGGAGAGGGAAGACAAATATCATCATTGCAAATATTTGCGTTTGACACCTTATATGGTGTAGTTAGAGTACTATTATCAGCTGTACTCAGAGTTTGAGTAGTCCTCTCACAATATTTAATAGGAATAATTTCTTCTTTTATACAGTTTAAATCTGCACCACTATCAACTAGGGCTATAAGATTGGGTATAATCAAATCGTTATTTATTATTAGAGTAATTCTAATATACCATTTTTGATTTAATACTAAATCAATGGTTTGCAGGAATTTATCTGGGATAACTTCTCTTTCTCTAGTAATTTCCTCAGTAAATTCTTCCTCACTATTTGAAGATTCACCTTGTATAATAGTGTTTCTTTCTATAACAGAGATCCTTTGTAAAATATCTTTATTTTGATTTTTTAATTCTATTATCTCTGTTTTTAGGTTATTAACATCTTTTTGTAAGGCTGCAATGGTTACAGGCTTACCTTCTTTTAATTGTTGTCTTTTAAAGACTTCTGATAATCTATAAACATTATCAATAGCAGGAGATTTCTCCTTTTCTTTTTTAAGAAGAACTTCAACCAATTTGGTTTTAAGTTCTGGTTTGATATGTTCATCTTCAATAATTTTAAGAATGGTCTTGGTTTTTAATAATTAAATAGGGTTATAATAACTAGTTTACCATTTTTAGAAGTGGAAAAATCTTGCATGATTGTTGTATAATAAATTGTTTATTCAAATTGATTTAATTAAGATATTTAGCTAACTAGGTTTTTACAATATATATATATGGGTGAGATAAAATTCTAATTAATGTTTTTATCATTATATTATGGTTTTAATAGGGATATTAACATGTTAGCGGAATGCAAAACCTAATCTAGTTATTAGTTTCAATTGTTAGTTAATAAAGTGTGATAAATATGCTAATTATGCTAGTTTTTGCAAACTAGATTTTGGAAATTCCTAAATAAATGAGATTAAAAATATAATTATGGTTTCATTATATCATTATCATCATGAATTGTAGTTTAATACATTAATTCATGCACAATCAAGTTTTGTTGTGGAATTGGGGTATTTTGCTTGAAAGATATTAAAAATTACTAAAGGTTGCAAACTAGAAATTTCAAATTAATACAAATTTGTGTAATAAAAATATAGTAATGGTTTGTATAGTCTAGTTATGCTATTTAATTAGTTTTATGACCATTGGTTTCATTTAAATGTCAAGTTTTGAAGAAAAACGGTAAATTGGCATTTTCGGGTTTTACGAAATCGGGCGATTTGATGGATTTTAGGGTTTCGATGGATTTAATCATATTTTATAATATAAGTAATGAGTTTTAAAACTACGAGTTATTTGTTGATGTTTATCTCGATCCATCGGAGTTTGCACGCCGATATCGAGTGATATTTGGTTCTTTTGCGTGAACGGGACATAGGTTTTAACCTATGCTGGTTCCTTGCGTCGTTTTGACTTTTGTAAGTGATTCAGTTTACGATACTATTTATATGTTTGCGTTTAGGTACCCTCATGTGGACTGCTGGAGATGAAGAGGAGGATAGCGACACCGTCTTCGGCAGACATGGACCAGGTGAGTAGATGCATATCTACGGGGGGAAGTCGGGAGGACGGCGTTTAGCACCCCTGCAACGTAGATTAGGAATAGTACTTATTGTCATTAGGAGACCAGTTGTGACCCTAGATTCTTAATGAGTAGGACCCTAGTAATGACCCTAGGCTGGACTAGACTGATTTAGGAAAACCATACCAGAGGATGAATACCTTGGAAGAGGTTCGTAGGTTTCAGATAGAAACACACACACGCACACACTGAAACTCGACATGGTGTATACGTGTATGTGTGTATATATATAGGACTAGGTATAGGTATATATATATATATACACACACACACAACACGTATATGGGATTCATTGATGTGATATGATATCCGAGGTATGATGAAACAGTATAACTGGGCTTGATGCCATGATTCTTGGCTATACAGTAGTATTAAGTGTTAGCGGATCATTAGAGAATGAGATAATGAACATGTATACATAAATTATAATGGGTGGTGATGATATTGGGGTACATTGGACTCTAAAATAGTACCCGGACTGTAACTTGTGACTGATCACGATATGATATAGGTGTGACCTGACGTCGATATCATATAGGTGTGACCTGACGTCGATATCATATAGGTGTGACTTAATGACGATATGATATCAGTATGACTTAATCACAATATGATACATATGACATGATATTTCTGAGGATAAACTAATGATGCATATTATGATGGCAATGATATAAGATTGATGTATGCGATTACAGTTTATCACCTCGATCATTAGATGTGTTGATGATGACATTATACGAATGATGAGACACCTAGGAGATACTTGACCCGTACCCCGATATTGGGATGCCGTACGATGGATTTTACCGTACGAGGCATAGATATGATGATTGATCCGCACTCTGGATTCAAGGAAGCCGTACCACGTACGTGACGCTATTGAGGCTGGATCGCCGACTATTAGAGATATTGATTCAGACCTTAGGTAGACTCTTGTTTCTTATTGACTAGTTTCTTAGGTTTAGTTCCTTAGGAGGTTAGATGGACACTAGTTTTGGTTCGATTCATATAGTGGAAGTTATACTCGTATATCGCAGAGGAGTGGATAATGCACATCTGTCTTCACATTCATACTGTAATCATCATGGTGCATGTTCTTACATATGTTGCTATAATCAGTATAAACCTTACCTGTTAGGACACCAGCACCATTACCGATGATGCGCATATTCCATGCACACTTATTTGCCGGCTCACATACATCATCATCGGTAATTGCTATGTCACGTACACTTTAGATCTTATTATCTTTTATTGATAGAATCAGCTAGCAACTAGATCGATATATAATATTGTGATTACTCTCAGATGTTAGTATAGACATGGCATTTATTACTTAGACATTCATGCATTCATATTCTCATGTTATCATGCAGTATTATGGGGCATATGCCGACACTTATCATTTACTTACTCATGATTTTGAGATTTGGATTTCTATGAGATTTCTGGATTTTGGGGAAAACCGCAAGAATATATAAAAACTTCTCTCTCTCCTCCTCTCTTTTTGAAATATAAGATGCGGTTTTCTCGTGATGTATGTGTCATCTACCATGAGATTTCATGTTTTATGATGGATTTCGAGACCCGATTCGAGGAGTGGATGAACTGTCTCGGGTACATGGTGGGCCCGGTATGGTACCCCGGGGCAAGAAGATCGAGTTGTAGACGATGAGCCTGGCAGGGGAAGGCTACCTACCGGTGATGTCTGGCGCGGCGGATATCCGGAGGATACCGACCGTTGTCGTGAGATTTGATGATATGGTCCGATCCGGACTAACGGAGCCCGAGGTATTGAGACTATGAGACTTGAGATTTACATGTTTGTGTCGATACTTGACACGGATTTCCATGGATTTCATTGTTGAGATTTCAGATTCCTATACACATTTTACTATGATAACAGCTAAAGATTTCTTATACAGATATATCTGGATTTCAGGATTGATTATTTTATATTCATGGTACATGCATATCCATTCATATGACATAGTATTATATGAGGCACTGACACGAGCACGGAGTATCTGCATTTACACGTAGTTTTACCCTGCTATTACTAGATGATTGGGATATAATAGTGTATTATTATGACCTAGGATAGCATCTTGCATTCGATTTCTTTTCATAGATGTCTTCTACTCATGAGTTGGCAACTCACCCCCGTTGTGCCAAATTTTATTATAGGTTCGATGTACAGGTTTCCCTTGCAGCTTGCTGGCACATCTTTTCTTTCAGGGTGATTTGCACGGTAAGTTGGTTCACTTGTATCTGAATCACCATTGTATTTTATTCATTCATTTGTATCTAGTAAGCTCCATCAACCATACTTGTTTTTTTTTGATAAGTTTATTGGACCAGTTTTTTTTTATTTCGACCTTAGAGTCGCGTATATTATTCTGATTTGGTGGATTTGTTTTCTTTTGAGTTTTGAGCCTCGCCCTTTGGCGTTGTATATTAATGTGCTTGTTGTGGTTGTTTCCGCCTGTTGGCGTTGAGCTAGCTCCTGTTTGGGGATGCTTTTTATTGTTTATGTATATTATACTTGTTGTACCCGTTTGGGGCCAGTTTTTACAGAGGAGACTCTGCCGAAATTTTTGGGAAAATTTGCTGATGCTTTGAAACTTTTTTTCTTCATGTTTCTTTTACTTCTTCTTTTATATGGTTTAGATTTCTGGGCTTCGGCTTACTTAGGTTACGTTGCGCCTCTAGACGTTTCGTAATCTAAGTGCCGGTCACGTTCCGTACTTTCGGGTCGTGACAAAGTTGGTATCAGAGCGCTAGGTTTAACCTTGTATAAGTCTATGTGACCCTTGGTTGATGGAGTTGGCGATTTAGGTAGAGTAACGTACCGTGGGTATGGTCCGCGGCATACTTACGATACGCTACTCTGCTTAAGGAGCCTTAGGATGTACATTGTTTGCACCGTATTTCATTTGTTCCTTTGATCTATCTTCGTCGATATCGGATGGTAGTTTCTGTTACCACGGGCACACTGGCAGAGGGAGCTGCGGCTCGAATGCGATAACAATTAGAGTATTGGTTATTCTTGAGGATTGAAGCATTGTTTAACGTGCGGATGAAGGGTATTCACATGCCGTCCGGATGAAGTTAAAGGGTTCGAACGATTATCAGAAAACCATTTTTCCAAGTTTAAGGTATTCGGAAGAACATGCAGGTATTTCGATGGACCCTCTAGAAGAATGAAACCCTAACTCGACATAACGACCACGAGAACGCCCTTGAACCTTAGGGTTTACGGCAGTTCCGCGATGCCCTTAGTGAGGCTTGGGTTTGCCCTTCTACAGCTGGATCATCGATGCTGGGGTATGTACCGGATATTTTTAAACTGTACTTGAGTGTTGAGCTCTCGGGGAATTATGGGATTTTGATGGATCGATCGAAAAGTTTAATGTAGTCCGGATATCAAGTGAAGGGATCGACTACGTGGGAGACTCTAGATATGAGTATTGTCGTTGGTAGCGCAGTCAGCACACTTATGAAGAGACAAGTTTGAAGCAGCCGACATCAGAGGAATGGGGCGCACATTGACGATAGTGTTTACGATTGTGATTTAGTGATTTGAATTTCATATTTTCGTTGATTGGATTTTGGTATTTTGAGGACTTTGTTCTACGATTGGTATTTCATGTGTGTACATTCATTACATTCTATCTGTGTTTCATATGTCAGTTGTATTGATGTTATTCAGTACATACCCAGTGCACTTGAATTGGTTTTAATACATTTTGAGATTTTGATTTGATTTCGTGCATATGGGTTACGCATGATTTTAACATATGTTTCGACCTAGTTTTCATGTATTTTTGTACTGTGATTTCGATTTTGATATTCGATGTATGTTTTCGTGCACCATGTGCACCTGATTAGGATTCTTGCGCATACTTGGCGCACTTGATGCGATATTGTGCACACCAGATGCACTAAATCGGGGTTTTGTGCAGATTAGATGCACCTGATTTTGAGTCGTGCACGCCCGTTGCACTTGACAGATGTTTTTGGTGCACACCTGTTGCACTTAGTTTTGTTGTTGTGTGTATTCGTGGTATCTGTATTCGGTTTCGATTTCAGTCCGCACCGGACGCACATGATATTTTTATGATGTGATTGGGATTGATTTCAGTTTGAGCAGTATGTTTTCATAGTCATTATTATTTGATTTAGTAACCAGGCGGGACGTGTATGTTAAATAAAAGATATATATATATATATATATATAGTTATTTTTTTTAAATAAACGTCCGCTACTTATGCCGTGACACGTGCATCACACGGCGATTTTCAAAAAGGGGTGTTTGCATATTTCCTTATCCAGATATTTGGACGGTTTTATTATGATGCGCACTATATATAAATTATAGATTGATGTATATTACGATGGTCTTCATATTGGGTTTTGATATTTTATTCTCGCAATAACTCAGATGATTGCGTTATGCTTGACGGAGTTGAGTTTTGTTATGTATTGATAATTTCGGAGCCCCGGCAATTTGAGTGTTTTGCTAAATGTTTTAGTATTTGGAGGGGGAGTTTTAATTTAAATTCGGGGACCGAATTTCATAAAGGGGGGAAGATTGTAACGTTTTAAAAATAATTAAATAAATAATTAAATGAATAAAATTGTTTAAGTGAATTTTATGATTTTCGGTAAAGTAAAATGTATTTTTCGTAAAACCAAACCGTGATTGTTTTTCATTATAATTTCAAAAATACCTATTTTAATTATGTAATTACTAGTAAATGGTGTTTATTTAGCCACTTATAAATTTCTAGTTCAATTAAATATTTTTCCTAAATTAATTATTTTAAATATTAACATAAGCTTTATTTTTTACACTAAATTAGTGTAAATTAAAAATTTGAATGGTTTTAATTTGTAAAAATGAACCATGGCATATTATAATTTAGTGTGTATCATGCAAAATTCATTTGCAAATTTTTCCAATTTTCTAGAGTTTTCTTGAGTTGATATAGTAAAGAAATAAAAAAAAAATAATTCATGAAAAGACAATATGAAGTGACATTTTGGGGGAAAGTTCTACACAACTCCTCACTCATTTCTTTCTCTCCCTCACCTCCCTCTCATGGCCGGCCATCACCCCATGGCAGCCCCCCCATTTCCACTGCATTTTTGTACAAAAATCCATCAAATTACATCAAAAATTCAACAAAAATTGCACAAAATCCTATTTATTGCCTACACTTTATTCTTTGCTCTTCTTTAGATGGATTTTGGAGATGGATAACATGCATTTTGGAGGCTTATTTCATATTTGGATTTCATAGTTTGGAGGTATACATCTTCTCCTTTTTATTTATTGTTATTAGATGTTTCTTTTAAACATAATTAGATTTAATATATTAATTCTAGTTGCAAATTTTAAAATTAAAGTTAGGGTTTGTAAATTCAAGTTGTGGTTTTTAATAATTAATTAGGGTTATAATAACTAGTTTACCATTTTTAAAGTGGAAAAATCTTGCATGATTGTTGTATAATAAATTGTTTATTCAAATTGATTTAATTAAGCTATTTAGCTAACTAGGTTTTTACAATATATATATATATATGGGTGAGATAAAATTCTAATTAATGTTTTTATCATTATATTATGGTTTTAATAGGGATATTAACATGTTAGTGGAATGCAAAACCTAATCTAGTTATTAGTTTCAATTGTTAGTTAATAAAGTGTGATAAATATGCTAATTATGCTAGTTTTTGCAAACTAGATTTTGGAAATTCCTAAATAAATGAGATAAAAAATATAATTATGGTTTCATTATATTATTATCATCATGAATTGTAGTTTAATACATTAATTCATGCACAATCAAGTTTTGTTGTGGAATTGTGGTATTTTGCTTGAAAGATGTTAAAAATTACTAAAGGTTGCAAACTAGAAATTTCAAATTAATACAAATTTGTGTAATAAAAATATAGTAATGGTTTGTATAGTCTAGTTATGCTATTTAATGAGTTTTATGACCATTGGTTTCATTTAAATGTCAAGTTTTGAAGAAAAACGGTAAATTGGCATTTTCGGGTTTTACGAAATCGTTCGATTTAATGGATTTTAGGGTTTCGATGGATATAATAACTAGTTTACCATTTTTAGAAGTGGAAAAATCTTGCATGATTGTTGTATAATAAATTGTTTATTCAAATTGATTTAATTAAGCTATTTAGCTAACTAGGTTTTTACAATATATATATATGGGTGAGATAAAATTCTAATTAATGTTTTTATCATTATATTAAAAACCTTTTCTATAGATCAAATGTATCATTATAAATATCAATATTATAGACACCTTGAAGAAAACCAATGTCTAAAATATTTTATAGACTGGTTCCTTGAACACTTTCTTAATGAACAAAAAGTAAAATTAATGTTTTAGAGGAACATTATAAACAATGGACCACCCAAACTGGAAAAATTGTAAGGTCTATATACCCACCAACAGAACCATTAAGGCTATCTGGAATATCTACCTCTAATTTAGAGGCTACCGCTTTTATAAAGCCACTTATTGATGATAAAATGGAAAATACTTTAAAAGAACTTCAAAAGGTTTTTAAACAAAATAATTTTTCTAATATTTATATTCAAGTAATTGGTCAACAATTAACCAGAGTAGAATCTGTTGCGCCACGGCAGCGCCCCGGCCGTCTTACTCGAGGCCAAATTGCGGAATCAAAATTTTTCCTTACTCGGAAACCGGCGCTACCGCGGACAAAGAAAACCCGGATCGTAACCATTAACCTAATGCTAGCAATCAAGAGATAGGGTGAGAAGTATACCGAGTGATCCGAGTCCTCCGGTCTTCTCTTCATCGTCCCGATCTCCCGCGGAAAGTCTTGTCTCCATATCGTCGCCTCCTCGCCGGAAAGGGCACCACATCGCCTGCGTCTTTTACGGGCTCCCGCCTCAATACCGAGGCAACTCGAGCATGAAGCCGGCAACTCGACATGCTCAAGATGTGCTGTAGAATGTAGTGTAGAAGATGCTTGTCTCACTTGGGGTTTGTTGCCATGGTGATGGAGGAATCAAGAATAGAAAAATGGTGCTTGCATTTTTCTAGCAAGAAAATGAGATCAAGAATGAAACTCTCAAGATGAAGCTCTCTTCTTCTTCTTCTCTCTTTCTTTTTCCTCTCATGAAAAACTTATCATCATCTCTTAGAAAATGGTGGAGGAAAGATTATGAAGTAAGAAGGGAGGTGAGTTTAGGAGATGTAGAAAAGGTGACCACAAACAAACATGAACCATGCTTGTTACTATTAAACCCATACCCACATCAAATCACAATAAATGCATCATGGAGCAAAAGAAATGAAAGCTATCATAATCAATACTTTTGCAATAAAACCCTCCACAAAGTGTTATTTGCAAACTTGCAAATAACCCCCTCCATCAGAAAAGTCCGGCCGGGAAAGAACAAAGGAAAACCGGCCGGAACGGAATGCAAACTGGCAACTCCAGAAAACTGGTCCCGTAATAAATTACAGGAAAACCCCGATACTGTGCATACACACCCGCATCTGTATTCCGTCCGGATACAAATGCAAAAAGACAAAATCTACACTGTACTAAACTAGGACCGGCTTAAACCAAAACCAGCTAGTAAAAACTGTCCGATCCTGATCCGTGCAATACCGCACGCATCTGATCGAACCTTGCCATATATCCATACGGCCACTAGTACAAAGCAGTCCGATCCTGATCCGTGCAATACCGCACGTATCTGATCGGACCCTGCCATATCTCCATACGGCCTCTACAGCGTTTCGCCCGAAAGCTGAGTAACTGAAAGTGTGGTGGACTCTAAAGACTCGTCAATACAATGGCTGTGGATTTAACCACTAGCACGTCAGAGGTATAAGCCAATACGTGACGGGCCACCAGCTATTGACTAAAAGGGACGTCGATGAGCGAACTCATCCTGACACCCTACTGAGCCTGTCAGTGACAATATCCGTACAGTCCGGTCCGTTCGTCTATGAGGATCGCATGTCGGGCCTAGGGGGTTGGTAAAAGTCAGACCCCCAAAGGCGGTACAAGTCGTGTCGGAGTGTAGCCAAGAACGCCCTGAGATACTACTGGAATACCTACCAGTAAATCTCCTGCCTCGGCCGAGGGCTTTGCGTAATGGCTCTCCTAGACACAGCGCGACCTCACCCCCAATACCGGGAGAGACGAACCCCTGCAGATCCGCTCACTGCCTCCATGTGGCTCGGGACTGTACCCAACTAAAACCTGTTTGCACGACTCCTTTGAGCCGTGGTAGGGTCGTAATCAAAGCACAGTGGGAACTCACACGAGACAAATGACGATCTCAGGTCGATGAACTAACCTGTACACATGTCACCTGGGAACTGCTATCTGACGTCTGGTATAAGCCCAACTAGCAGGTTCCCGGCGAGTCCTGTCCGGTGTACTCATAACCCAATGAGCACCTGTATACATCTTAGGTGAACCAACTGACACCAGTGGCTTGTGAGACCGGCCACTGCCCCTCGTCGGGGTCTCGACTGTATACACTAGTCTACTAATGGAGTATCGATGCCCTGTCTCGAAACTCCTACGACTAGGGACCTTTTAAGGATGTGCTTATAGACTACCAGCTCCCACGTATATGATCGCCATCATACTGCTGGTCGTTAAGCAAGAATCCTAGGGGCTCTATCAACGTGTAATAGCGACATGTCAGGTCACCTAAAGCAGTACACGATGATAAAGATAAACAAGATAGCATACTATCATCTCTAGTAAGACTGTTCTACCGGGATAGGTCCTCCCTCAATCAGCGCAATCACGTGCCTGTGATCCAATAATTGACTCTGAGGGCACTATCTCCAACAATCTCCCACTTGCACTCAAGGCTAATTATTGCGATGCCGCATACCACAGCCCGTGTGATACCGAACACCCAACTCCTCTACTAGTCAGTCTCACAAAGCTTGTTTGCGAAACTATTGCGTTCGAGGAAAAAAACCTCAGTGAGTGGATCCGCCCAGATGTTTCTTTCTATGTCTCTCTATATCTCAAGTTCGCGGAGAAAGCCATCTCCCGAAATGAGCAATACCTGTCTTAGAATGTCCGGATGTCTGATGGGACCTAGCTCATAAATGAACTCCAAATCCAAACTTCTTAGACTGTATCGTCAACTGAACTTAATCAGTATCCTGCGCCAAGCCTCCCTCAGTATTGCCTTGGACCACCTGTCCAAAATACTGCCCCTCGTCGGAAGGAAAACTAAAACTCTGACAACCTCCCTGTCGTCCATGTCACCTTGGAAGCCTGGAATGATAACTGTCTCCCAAAAGAGGCTGTCGTTATCATATCCCTAGAACATCCACTTATGTTCTAAGACTGCTTCCGACTGTTTCTCCAGGATTGGATCAATATCAACATATTGCATCTAGTGCAAGAACAACATCTGGTGTGGTACTTGACATCTCATGATTGACTCAATTGCCTAAGCAAGTGATCTGCCAATCATGAGTATCTCTCTCCCCTTTAGTCTATAAGACACTTTTAGAGAGGGTGACACCATCAACTGCAGGTATACTACCGTGCCTGGAGTCGTCCATTCTAAATACTCATAGAATGCTGTCAAGGTACCCAGATTGGGAAACCACCCAAATCTAGATCTAAAACCATAGATCCAGTAACCAGTATGTCTGATATAATGTCCAATCCTTTGTGGAGAAACCACTGTGTGACGACCAAAATATAACCGATCGTAGTATAGGAATATCACTTCCTACTACCTTCTCAACAGATCCATCCCCTATTCTGATGACGTCAAACCCATGACTGTCACATCAGAAACAGATGATCTAACTCTGCTATATCTGCTTTAGTCTATAAATAGACATAAGCCTGATGTCCACCAATGCTTCCGCTGCTCCCACTGACTACGACAACCCTCTGGCAGAGTCATATAGACGTGCACTTCTAAAGCTAGTTTAGAACGACGCTATACTCATCCTCCCACCGGGTCTCGCAGCCTGGAACAACAACAATGGCAAGTGTGGGTAAACAAGAACTTCCCTGTCACCGTCCTTGAGGCTACCGGAGTACCTCTCGGGTGCCTGAAGTTACCCACCGTATCTGCGGAGTGGCCAATGGAATGTCAAATCAGATTGAATCTTTAGGTTCCTTATTAAATCTTCAGTAATCGTTTGCGGTTCTGGAATTACTTCCAGTTCTACCATACTCCCACTGCTGTTTTTGAAAAAATCCATTTTTAATAAAACTGTGGCGAGCCTAGAACAATATTTCTATTGATCTGCCAGATGGTAGAAAGTCAACCCTCGTCATAGCCTGGGTCAACCCATAAACAGCCATTACAGAAACATGCCTTGAGTTATCCGGAGTCTGGTTTTAAGCATAAGCCGGACAACTCCCCGTACCTTAACATCGTTAAGATATGAACTGTTCTATATCCAATATAGAACCAGAGGCACTGATTTAATTGAACCAGATTCAAATCATGCAGCTGCCTCCAGTGCATGTCAACTAAATGGAAGGAGGCCGATCAGCGTTACTCAACTTAGGAGTACTTCCAATTATAAGTAACCTGAAAGAGAAGCAATTTCTCTTTATCATTACTATCAACTGAATACCGTACACAAGTATCTAAATCTTCGATCACTTTGAAGAATCCCGATACTTGCTATACTTGGTTCTCTACTCTATTCAAATACCTATAACTCCTCAAAACTCAGACCCTGTGTTTCCACGAAACACATGTCTAAGAACTAGAGAAGTTAAAAGTAAACAGAATATAGTACGAGGACCAACCTCTCTGTCCTGATGGACACTGGACAACATACAATGCTCTGTATAAGTCCGCTGAGTCTAACAACTCTTTCACTGTGCGTCGTAGGTTGAAAACTGTACTTATGGTTAAGAAGAATTACACCGCTGTTTAATGCTCCTTACCTAACCATCCACTGATATAGGTAAATGTCATCGACATAATATCAAAAGGTATATCTCACTCTATGAAAATAGACGTACAGATATATCAATTTGAAATTGGTGCATAACCGCGGATATTCAAAACCAAAAAAATTGCCGTCCGGCAAACAACCCAGGTGACTTCCTCAAATATCACCGACTACAATGAATCCCGATATAGTGAGGATGATCACCCAATTCCCAATAACTTACTCCCACTCATCATCTGTAAAACCATACAGATGTGAGAATCATACCTGGTAAATACATACCCTGGAGCAAGTGTCTAACTGGGAAATCAGTTTTCCATTAACAGTACACAGTGAAACTGAAACATTGAAATGTTTCGTCGGGGTATCCTGGTATTCCTAGCAATGCCTCTTCCATTATCCTGATTCACAACTGTAACCGTATAATTCTTTGCCATCATTCTTAATCCCTTCATATGTCTTTAGTCATTACCTTCTGTACACCCCTTTAGGCCAAATGGTTTTCTTCCTTCCCTACCGTTCGGCACCAGCCTATGGTTTGGAAGAAGACTATCCAAAAAGGCATAAAGGGTGTACTGTCCTAATCCTAGGAACACTCGCAATGCGAGAGAAGGTGAAGATAAAAGACACCTGAATGTATTTTATTCCTATTTCTCCTGAACCAGAATCCATCCCCGAACTGGAACAAGTTCCTTTCGAGTTCGTATATAACCATACGATGGAGTATCCAATAAACTGTGGATCTTCGTAGTGATACGGAGTGTCCTGGAGAAATACAAAGGTGATTTAGGATTGGCGAAGAAATACTTGGTTTGGTCGTGAATAGCAGTCGCAACTTACTTTGCCCTCTTACTAATCCCTTGCTTTGTCTTAACTTAATACCTTCTGTACACCGTTTAGGCTAACTGGTTTTCTTCATTCCCTACCGGTCGGCACCAGCCTATGGTTTGGAAGAAGACTATCCAATTTGCGTAATAGGTGTACTACTCCTAAACCAAGGAGTACTCGCAACTTGAGAGAAGGTAAAAGGGAAAAGACAACTGAATAATCCTATCCGTTTTCTCCAGAACCAGAAACCATCCTCGAAGTCCTTCGAGTTCGTATATAACCATACGATGGTTTTGTCCAATGGAAGTGGACGTTCGTAGCAATACGGGGTGTCCTGGAGAAAAGGGTAAAAGTAGGAGTGGCAATGAGGTCTGCAACTCTGACAATCCAAAAAGCCTGTGCTAAGAAGGTTCGGTTAACTTGGTCACTGAGTCAAAGTCCAGGGTCGGGTCAATGGTCGCTGCCAAAGAGAGAGAGAAAAGAAACACTCAGCGTGCACTCTAACCTAGATCAGAATGGTTATCACTTTTTCTAATCAGGAATCCTCCCACTGTACCTCAAATTCTCCTCCAAACCTGAAAGAAGAATTAGTCGGGGTCACCCGAGGAGTAAACTAACTCATCAGTGGGAATCGGGATCCAACTATCATCGCATGATAACTTGACGGAATCCACTCAAGTCACCACACTCCAGAAGGTATGCGCATGCCTGGCAAGTTTCAGTTCTTTTGAAACTCCCGATGTGATTTATTTTTTACCCCAAGCGGTTTATGACCTTGACTAGGTCAACAAACCATAAACCGCCAGTCAAGTTCAACCCGTCATTATTCTGGATTGCATTAAACCCATCCGTACGTGCCCTTGACTAGGTCAACAAGGCCGCACGACTGTCTTAACCAATCCCACTTATGCAACAAACAAGTACCACTTAGCTACCGAACACTACGTCTTGACTAGGTCAACAAACGCAGCACGAATACCAAATAATACCTGTAGGAAATGACGGAGGGCTACGGCTGGTTTTTGGCGAAAAACCTTTTACGTAATGAACTTGATATCGTCGAAGGAACTGCATAGCCTTTTATAAAAATATAGTGACGAAAACCTTTACTAAAGAGGTCACTCCCGGTGAAGGGATCTCGGCTCTTTCCCCGTAGAATGAGGTGCAGGATATTCTAACTGAATACCACGATGCAAAGCAAAAGTAATCGGCTATAGTGAAGTTAATGCCCTGACGCAAACTTCTGTCCAAGGGGTCACTCCCGGTGAAGGGATCTCGGCCCTTGCCTCGTCGACTGAGGAGCAGGATATTCCAAATGAATACCACGATGCAAAACAAAAGCGAACGTCCTTGCAATAACAGCTTTTTGAAAAATGTTCCAACAACATCAGATTAGGTTTGTTTAGCTTGCATTGATCCGAATCAACGCAGTCCCATCAATTGATCACACTACAAAGAACGAAAATATACTGACGTACGTATATGCCATCTGCATTCGCCACTGGGTCCCGTCATCACCCGTTAGGTTAGCTAACTAACGGCAGAGCGGGGACTGGACTAGCGCGGATGAAAAACATATACAACGTCTACTAATATATATACCAATATATAGTATTTCGCTCAAGGCGTGAATAAAATGCAACATCACAGAAATGTACAGCATCACAGAACAATACAGATATCTGGAAGCCCCGGGTTTCACAGAGCCGCTGCTGAAACCCGACGTTCCCCTGGTCGTGTGGATAGCCTGTGCAATGAAAACCTAGACCCCTACGGGCGCGGCAAGTCACCCGCCAAAACCTGAAGCGAGGCAGCCCCCTTCAGCACCGTGAATGGACCACCCAGCACTTCACGGAATCCGGTAACTCGGGCACCCCTCCTGGGTCAACCTGTACCCCCTACGAGTGCGTCGAACAGCCCGCCAATTCCAGACTGAAGCCCCCTCCGTCCCAATGCCATGAGATGCGGGCTTGTTGCCCTCCAGAACCCGGCTATCCGCGCACCCCACCGCGGGGTAATCCTAGTACAGAATAGTAAAATATACATACACCGGGTACATCGACCGCAACCAGGTCGTGCCCCAAAAGAATAATACAAACAGGCAGTGACGGCAGTCCACATGTCGGACGCTCGCCCCGCAATATCAAATGTACATAATACAACAAAACTGTACTAGCATTGCATCCAGGCTATCCCCCACGACCGATCCGCAACATCACAGCATAAACATAGAACATCAACGTGAAAGTCACGTTCGCAAATCCGTCTAACCGGGCTATAGCAGCTAGACCGGATTTACCGATCGAGTGACATTCACGGTCGCAGATATAATGTAAATACTGTGAAAATGTGTTTAAAATTTTCCGATTGACCAAAAAATTAACAAGTGGGCCCCCAATCAAAACTGTAGCACTCACAGAAAACCTGGGCCCAATTTTAATATTCCAAAACCCCTAATTTTAGCCCAAAAGCCCACTGCAAAAAAATAATCATACGAACCCAAAATCCAGCGGCGGAAGCGCGGCCAAAAGGTGGTTTTGGCCGCCCTTCCGCGGTCGTACGGAGTGATCACATTACCAAATTTTTGCAGTATTCTTAGAACTCCCTGCACATCATTCTGAGACCACCTGAAAAATTTTTAGACTCCAAAAAATTTCGACAGAAACTGATCGTACTAGAAAAATACGGTTTTTGGAAATTTTGGTCGATCGGAAAAGCAAACACATCAAACGAAGCTAGGTAAGGTTAATGGCGTGGCTCTGATACCATGTTGCGCCACGGCAGCGCTCCGGCCGTCTTACTCGAGGCCAAATTGCGGAATCAAAATTTTTCCTTACTCGGAAACCGGCGCTACCGCGGACAAAGAAAACCCGGATCGTAACCATTAACCTAATGCTAGCAATCAAGAGATAGGGTGAGAAGTATACCGAGTGATCCGAGTCCTCCGGTCTTCTCTTCATCGTCCCGATCTCCCGCGGAAAGTCTTGTCTCCATATCGTCGCCTCCTCGCCGGAAAGGGCACCACATCGCCTGCGTCTTTTACGGGCTCCCGCCTCAATACCGAGGCAACTCGAGCATGAAGCCGGCAACTCGACATGCTCAAGATGTGCTGTAGAATGTAGTGTAGAAGATGCTTGTCTCACTTGGGGTTTGTTGCCATGGTGATGGAGGAATCAAGAATAGAAAAATGGTGCTTGCATTTTTCTAGCAAGAAAATGAGATCAAGAATGAAACTCTCAAGATGAAGCTCTCTTCTTCTTCTTCTCTCTTTCTTTTTCCTCTCATGAAAAACTTATCATCATCTCTTAGAAAATGGTGGAGGAAAGATTATGAAGTAAGATGGGAGGTGAGTGTAGGAGATGTAGAAAAGGTGACCACAAACAAACATGAACCATGCTTGTTACTATTAAACCCATACCCACATCAAATCACAATAAATGCATCATGGAGCAAAAGAAATGAAAGCTATCATAATCAATACTTTTGCAATAAAACCCTCCACAAAGTGTTATTTGCAAACTTGCAAATAACCCCCTCCATCAGAAAAGTCCGGCCGGGAAAGAACAAAGGAAAACCGGCCGGAACGGAATGCAAACTGGCAACTCCAGAAAACTGGTCCCGTAATAAATTACAGGAAAACCCCGATACTGTGCATACACACCCGCATCTGTATTCCGTCCGGATACAAATGCAAAAAGACAAAATCTACACTGTACTAAACTAGGACCGGCTTAAACCAAACCCGGCTAGTAAAAACTGTCCGATCCTGATCCGTGCAATACCGCACGCATCTGATCGAACCTTGCCATATATCCATACGGCCACTAGTACAAAGCAGTCCGATCCTGATCCGTGCAATACCGCACGTATCTGATCGGACCCTGCCATATCTCCATACGGCCTCTACAGCGTTTCGCCCGAAAGCTGAGTAACTGAAAGTGTGGTGGACTCTAAAGACTCGTCAATACAATGGCTGTGGATTTAACCACTAGCACGTCAGAGGTATAAGCCAATACGTGACGGGCCACCAGCTATTGACTAAAAGGGACGTCGATGAGAGAACTCATCCTGACACCCTACTGAGCCTGTCAGTGACAATATCCGTACAGTCCGGTCCGTTCGTCTATGAGGATCGCATGTCGGGCCTAGGGGGTTGGTAAAAGTCAGTCCCCCAAAGGCGGTACAAGTCGTGTCGGAGTGTAGCCAAGAACGCCCTGAGATACTACTGGAATACCTACCAGTAAATCTCCTGCCTCGGCCGAGGGCTTTGCGTAATGGCTCTCCTAGACACAGCGCGACCTCACCCCCAATACCGGGAGAGACGAACCCCTGCAGATCCGCTCACTGCCTCCATGTGGCTCGGGACTGTACCCAACTAAAACCTGTTTGCACGACTCCTTTGAGCCGTGGTAGGGTAGTAATCAAAGCACAGTGGGAACTCACACGAGACAAATGACGATCTCAGGTCGATGAACTAACCTGTACACCTGTCACCTGGGAACTGCTATCTGACGTCTGGTATAAGCCCAACTAGCAGGTTCCCGGCGAGTCCTGTCCAGTGTACTCATAACCCAATGAGCACCTGTATACATCTTAGGTGAACCAACTGACACCAGTGGCTTGTGAGACCGGCCACCGCCCCTCGTCGGGGTCTCGACTGTATACACTAGTCTACTAATGGAGTATCGATGCCCTGTCTCGAAACTCCTACGACTAGGGACCTTTTAAGGATGTGCTTATAGACTACCAGCTCCCACGTATATGATCACCATCATACTGCTGGTCGTTAAGCAAGAATCCTAGGGGCTCTATCAACGTGTAATAGCGACATGTCAGGTCACCTAAAGCAGTACACGATGATAAAGATAAACCAGATAGCATACTATCATCTCGAGTAAGACTGTTCTACCGGGATAGGTCCTCCCTCAATCATCGCAATCACGTGCCTGTGATCCAATAATTGACTCTGAGGGCACTATCTCCAACAGAATCTACTCTAGAAAGCCTGAATAATAGATTACAGGCTATGGGAGTTATAGAAACTCCTCTTATAAAGACAATAAATGAGAAAAATTATATACCAATAAAACCGGCTTTGGATATTTCAGGATATAAATTATCCAAAGATAAAAATATATCTTCAGATAATATAAATGCTCTGGAGAAAAAGTTTAATAATGCTACATTAAATATTATAGATGGAGAACAGTCTGAGATATCGGAAAAAGATTCTGATATAAACGACTTATCAGATGATCGGATTAATATGTCTGATGATAATATCATAAATACCATAAAATACCCACTAAGAACTTTGGAAAAGCATTATTATAAACGATCAACTCCTTTAGACGTCCTGTATGAAGAAAACGAAGCTGTTATAACAAATTCGTTTTCAGGACGAGCCATTTATGAATGGAATATTGATGGATTAGCTGATAAGCAAATCCATGATACTTTACACCGTATGATGATGTATGCAACAGTATCAAAACAGCAAGGAAACTCAGATGCTGATGTTGCAAGATTTATTTCATATGGATTTACTAGAATTTTAAAAGGCTGGTAGGATCATTGCTTATCTCACGCACAAAAAATTGAAATTTTTAGCGCAACAAAAATGGAGAATAATTCTCCTGTGTCCGATGCTGTTTATACCTTAATACTTACTATTCTCGATCATTTTACTGGGGATGTAAGTAATCAAGCTGAGAAAGTAAGGACTTTATTACAAAATCTAAGATGTCCTACATTAACACATTTTAGATAGTACAAAGATACTTTTCTTAGCAGAGTTATGCAATCAGAAGATGCAAATAACTCTCATTGGAAAGCTAAATTTATTGATGGCTTACCAAACCTTTTTGCTGAAAGAGTTCGGACAAATTTGCGAACTCAATATGATGGGGTTATACCCTATAATACTTTTACATATGGACGCTTAATAAGCACCTGTGTTAAAGAAGGATTATCCTTATGTAATGACATAAAATTAAGAAATCAATTAAAAAGCCAGAGATTAACTGGTAAACACGAATTGGGAGAATTCTGTAGCCAGTTCGCAATGGAAGATCCGCATATGGATCGGAAAGATAAGAGGAAAACTAAAAGAATAGAATCTAAGTAACCTCATTATAAAAGGAGGTACAAAAGACATTATAATCCTCCTAAACAAAAGGAAGAAAAGAAGAAGAAACATCACAGATTTAAGAAAAAATCTGCTTCTTCAGCTACTTGTTATAAGTGTGGAAAAGTTGGTCATTTTGCCAACAAATGTTATATAAAAAAGAAAATTAACGAGATAGAAGACGAAGAATTAAGAAAATCATTATATAAAATAATGATTAATTCTTCAGAATCTTCTGAATCTTCTGAATTTGAATCAACAGATTCTTCATCAGATGATGAAAAAATTTGTGATAAAGACTGCTCTAGTAAATGTTGTAATATCAACAATAAAGAAAATTACTGGAAATCTATAGTTGAGATGAACGGTCTAAGTATTAATGTTATAAGTAAAGATGACAAAAAGACCTTTCTTAAAATTATTGAAGATGAACATATCAAACAAGAACTTAAAACCAAATTGGTTGAAGTTCTTCTTAAAGAAGAAAAGGAGAAATCTCCTGCTATTGATAATGTTTATAGATTATCAGAAGTCTTTAAAGGACAACAATTAAAAGAAGGTAAGCCTGTAACCATTGCAGCCTTACAAAAAGAGGTTAATAACCTAAAAACAGAGATAATAGAATTAAAAAATAAAAATAAAGATATTTTACAAAGGATCTCTGTTATAGAAAGAAACACTATTATACAAGGTGAATCTTCAAATAGTGAGGAAGAATTTACTGAGGAAATTACTAGAGAAAGAGAAGTTATCCCAGATAAATTCCTACAAACCATTGATTTAGTATTAAATCAAAAATGGTATATTAGAATTACTCTAATAATAAATAACGATTTGGTTATACCCAATCTTATAGCCCTAGTTGATAGTGGTGCAGATTTAAATTATATAAAAGAAGGAATTATTCCTATTAAATATTGTAAGAGGACTACTCAAACTCTGAGTACAGCTGATAATAGTACTCTAACTACACCATATAATGTGTCAAACGCAAATATTTGCAATGATGATATTTGTCTTCCCTCTCCTTTTATTATTGTAAAGGAAATATCACAACATGTGATACTAGGAACACCTTTTCTTAGTAAGATAATGCCTATCAATAAAATAGACTCACAAGGCATTTACAGCTTTTATAAAGGCAAAGCAATTATGTTTCAATTTATAACTGATCCAATGATGAAAATTTTGAATGAGGTAAAAGACATTTACCTTAAAGAAAAATCAAATAAATTTTATTAAAGAAGAAATAGCTTCTTTACAAATAAATAAACAGTTAGACTCTAGCTTAATAAAAGCTAGGATTAAAGGCATAGAAAACGAGTTTATAACTCAAACCTGTAGTAATTTTCCTAATGCATTTTGGGAAAGAAAACAACATATTGTTAATCTTCCTTATATAGAAGATTTTTTAGAGGAAAATATTCCTACTAAGGTAAGACCTTGCCAAATGAATCAAGAATATCTTGAATTATGTAAAAAAGAAATTAGTAGTCTTAAAGACAAAAAGCTAATTAGAAAATCATCTTCTCCATGGAGTTGTACAGCATTTTATGTTAACAATGCTGCTGAACAAGAAAGAGGTATACCACGTCTTGTTATAAATTATAAGCCCTTAAACAAAGTGCTTAAATGGATAAGATATCCTCTCCCTAATAAAAGGGATTTGCTTAACAGAATAAGCAAAGCTAAAATCTTTTCAAAATTTAATTTAAAATCAGGCTATTGGCAGATTCAGATTCATGAATCTGATAAATATAAAACTGCTTTTACAGTACCCTTTGGGCATTTTGAATGGAATGTCATGCCATTCGGATTAAA